>DWEM01000862.1:0-16483 GCA_018245935.1 Agara belti belti
TTAAAGCGGTGAAATCCTAAATCTAGGGTCTAACGTTTATCGCAAGAAATTGTGACGTAGGTACGTCGAGGTGATGCATATCTACCTGAGAAATTCAATCGAGAATTGACACTAAATATTATTACGATGATAACCATATGAATCGTGAAACTAATTCGAATCGATTATAAACCGGTAAACCGAATACAACAAATTCGTTAAATGGCGCAAATCAGCGCCAAAAGGCGCGTTCACTTAAGACATTAGTCGCACGCGTCGAGACGGACCGGTCGTAAAATCGAGCGCAGACGTGACGCACTCGCAAATTGCTTTATCTAGACCTTGCAGACAGTTTTGTAAAAGCCGAGCTGATTGTAAAAAGTTTTCAATGTACATCGAACGCTTATTCCTAATAGAAAGCATGCATTTGAAAAGGTAAAAATTCTTACTTATAATGGTTCATAAAATAGAACTACACACAATAGAAGTTCAGAATAACGCACAATGGAAGTCGAAAAGTGAATATTTAATCCTTACGGAAAGCTCTCGAAACTTTTATGAATTCCCTTTAGTATGTGAATTGTTAGCTAAATAAAACAGCTACCTACAATATTATTTAACGAGAGGTCGGCAAGGGTGTCTATTGTGAGACCCTTTTTATATCCCCCCGGTTTATTATTAAAACGTTTCTTGACGCTTTTTATTTCCTGCTTGGTCATGATCTCCTGGTACTGGCGATTAGATATTCCGTTAGATCCTACGTGATGATGATTAATTCAAATACATCATCCATCATTCACGTTAGTTCACCGCCTGCCTATTTAATAAATCTGTTTGTAATCTCCCCGTGAACGGGTAAACTCACTAACTGCACTACCAGGGATGTAAAGAACTAAAGAGAGTGTTTCATATTTATTTAAAATGTATATTCTATTGTAATAAATACGTCATTGGCAAACTTAGGGGAATTTTATACGTTCGAAGATTTAGGGTATCAGTAAAGCTAAGGGGATTTCATTTGACACTTGGCACGTAAGGGGTAGCATTGCCATATTAAGGCAAAACAAATTCACGTTTCTTAACGAATGATATTTGTAACTATCTCTAGGATAAAAACAGCAAACATGTGATGTGTGATGTATGCGTATGAACTTGTGGGTGAACATTATTTTAGTTGCAATCGTAAAAAAAGTCTTAAGAAATGGTTTGCGAAAACACGAGCTGGCATGAATATGCAATAAAAGTACCAGGGTGACATGGAACGTAAGCGATAGTTCGCAAACGATGAGAAGGGATGCTGCAGACCCCTGCCGTTGGGGAGAGTATCAGTGGGGTGCGGGCTTAGAGCCGGGCGATACTAAATGATTTAAAATATTAATTGCGATTTGTACACCAAATTTACATACTACACATAATATAGCCGGTACAGGTAAAGTTAGTAGTTAGTAGTAGTAGTAGTTAGGTAGGTAAAGTTAAGTCACTATACATAGACAATAATTTCCAAAGAATTTGAAAATTATACATAAATTGGTCAATTAGTATTTTTGTCCAAATATCGCTTAAAATGAAATGTATCATAAAATGGAAATGACAAAATCGCCACAAAATGTTTTAATGTCCACAGGCACTGCATACCTACTTACTTTCAAATTAATGGAGAGGGTGTGGTATGACAGCGGGTCACGACCGTCCCGCATTCGTATTTCGCATTTCGTTTTATAAACTTTCTATACGTAATAATTCGTCTCAGCTTGCCTTAACAGATTGCTTTTCAATTATTAACAGGAAAAAAAGTGGCAATTACATTATTTATGTAAGAGACGTTGCCGCCCGCTTCCCGGAGCGTAAAAAGAAATTCAGTCGTATGAAAATTTTATAAAGAGTGTAAAACAGTACAGAATGGCACTTCCATCATCTTTATCATTTGTCATCTTCACCACTGAACATTGCCCCACATGTCGTCAAACATTTTATAACAGCTAACTTTATCACTAGTCTCGATCTCGTCTAGCCTCCTTTATGAATTCGACATTTTAAAAACCTTCTCACTAAATAAATCTTATTCAAGTTATAGCACACTTATATGTATCGATTCTTTTGTTTCGAGATAAGCACTTTAATACCTTTTTCGCCAACTTTAAACCATATTAATGTAAAATAAACGGCGAAGCGAGTAAGGTAAATAGAGACGCCAATCAAGCGAGGGCGGCTCGAGCGTTCGAACAAAATCACGAACTCTTATAACAAAGGGAACCAATTATTCGTATACAAATAAATAATTAGCGCGCAAAAGCCGAGTGGTTATTCCGATTTATTCGAGCTCATTATAGGACCGGGGGTTAGAGCCGGCGCGCTCGAGTGGGTCATTGTGGCGCCATAATGGGACCACCCGACCCATATATGGGACAGACTCGTTATGGCCGATGTCGTATTATGTGAAGTGTGTTCGTGTACAAAGGTTAAGTGGAAAACACTACGGTTGTTTGGTTCCAAAGCGATTTTGGCGTTTGATGTCTCTACTTGCAGTGGGATTCAAAATATAATGATTAAAACAATAACGCATCATCGAAAAGATTCTTTAAATAAATAAAATATAAAACGTAATTACACAATCGCTATTGAAATGGCTATATTCACAAATGAATCTATACATGTTGTATTCTTGTTATTAACATTGTAAAGCATCTGCTCTCTTATCTGAGATTTGTCCCTGCAAAGATGTTTCCACATACGCTATTTTCCGCTATTATACGTATGAGAAAGTTCTATTTAAGCCCCCAGTTACGCTGCAGCTTTTCCGTGCACACTTGCACAAGTTTTAATGGCCGCTCCTCTTCACAGATCAACAGATGAAAGGGATCGCTAAAGGCTGTTCAACTCTAGAACTATTCAAGTGCGGAAGCTTAAGGAACGATTCCCACACACAAGCATACTCAAAGTTTGTCTAGCGGCATTTCTCATTTTTAACAGCATTTAGCATAAGTTTAACTATGTAAGTTAATGAAACAACCTTCATTAATGCGTATTTTGTCGTCGCTGCAGTAGGTAAAAATAAAAGTAAAAATCATCAGATTTTAATAAGGCAATTAATAAAAACGAAAACTGTAAACCGTTCAGAATAACAAAACGGAGACCATCATAGATAACGTGAATAAGTTGTCCACTGCATTCCGGATCCTGGGCGGCGAGTGCGCGCCGCAACGGTACATAAGGCAACAAAGCGGGCGGAAAATTCGCAAAGTGACATCGGAACCACATCACCACAGTGCGGAGACGGAGTCTCGAGTAAGTTACGATATAACTGATGATACACGGATATTATTACATGTTAAAATCTATATGAGAGTCGAGAGCGATTACTTTGTGAATGTGACAAACTTCAATGCGGTGCGAGTTGACAGAGTCACCGCCGGCGTGAGGGTATGCCGTGCACGCGTGTATTGTATGAACAGTTGTATGATTTATCTTTCAAATATATATTTTATTTAAAATAAACGTAACTTAACTTTCATTTCTCTTTCCTTCTACTTTATGATCTCTTATTTCCACTCACAGATTCGTACTCCGAGTTGTCGATCGCGCAAAATATCCAAAGGCGAACTTGAACGCGACAAAATGGAAAATGTACGCAGACGCCATTATATCTTGAAACGTTTTCTGTTCCGTGTGTATATACGAGTAGATAGGTACATAATGAATGTATAAACATGCAAAATGGGGCATGAAGAAGTTGGATGGAAGTTAATTAAAAGAATGAACACTTTTATACATAAGTTTTTAGGACGTTACTGTTAACGTTTCGGAGTTTATTTGTTTAAATTAAACAAATTTTACCATTTACGTATTGTAATATATTTCTTTTAGGTACGAGTATATAAATTTTCGGCCTGCGTTTTTCTCCCGGTCTCCAATAGACAAAAAGGCGCACGGAGCCGATGAATGATAGCTATAAAAAAAAATCACGTTTATTAAGTGTTGCAATTATGTACAATTACATTTTGAACCTGAAGGAGATCCAGGTTAATGGTCAACTTGTCTGTACGAAATTTGTGAATTACCTACAAGCTATTTATGCGCCAAGATAAGCTAAACATAAGTCTTTAAACTAACTGAACAAAGTTCTATATGTCCGAACAATCGTGCCCTGAGCTAATAAATATTAGCTTGGGATTATTCGTCCACACATTCCAACACTCGCCCTTAACTCAAACATACTCCGTAATGACTTCAATGTACATCTGTCGAGTATTAGTGATAAGTAAACACTTAGCCAAAGATCTGATTGAATCGACCTCGTTGTCAATTTCCCGTGTTCGTTGCGACGGAGAGCGACGGATGAGGTAAGGTATAATGTAACTTCAAACGGCCTACTAATAGATAGAACAGAATTATATATGAACTCGAGTTCGCTTCATCCAACTCTAGCGACATATCAATTACGCATACTCCTTGTGTATACGATATTAATGTACGTAGGGTCTGCCACTGATTACGTGCAAGACAAGTTTTTCTGTGATAGAGGACGATTTAAAAATAACTATTTATTGACTTTACAATTTCGTCCAGAATAACATATAGAGCGACAGTAAGATAGTTTCCGTTATTCACGTAAATACTATATAATAGACGTGACAGCGGTTTGTCAGTCGGTCTGTGGCAAGTGGAGAATGTAGGAGGACATTATAACTTTGAGCGCATTCGGACCACGGAGCGCCGGGCTATGTGCGAGCGAGTTTAGAATGATAACGCAGCGGAGTGCGCTTGACGTAAACGGGTCACACTCGGACCTGACGGCGAATATTATTCAATTTAACTTTGCATTGTACGGTTCCAACCGAATTCAAAAATGATTGATTATTTTTAAAGGAATGTTATTTCAGCGTACGTGCTACGAAAAATTTATATTTCGAGCGATTCTGACGTTTCAAAAGATGAATTTTGCTATAATACTGCTTGGTAGAGAAAGGAAGAAAAGAATCATTCGCGACTCGGCCGCGGACGTGTTATGGACACTTATATTTATATAATGTCATTAAACACAGCAGCCGAGCACGAGTCGCGAGGCGGTGCACGAGATCGCGTCAACAAATATCTCATGAATAAGAATATTCACATTCGCGAGTGAGATGGCGTCGGAAGTTGCCACTCTCGACGCATACACTGTAAGGGCCTCTAGCCGAGTTATCCGAGTGCAGATGATATGTTAAACTTTGTTATACGACTTGAACGTGTTTGTGTTGAGCTATGTTGACTTCTAGGCTTTCAAGGCGGATGTAATGCAGCTCCGATTACGGACCGTTTATGAGCATTTCCACTTAACGTAACACGGCCGTCAGGCTTAATTGTTACATCCGTACCCAGAAATAAAGCCATTCATTACTTTTGTACGCTTAATCTGACAGAAATGGGACTATTGTGCGAGTGCCAATATCAAAGGACTTCTGATATTAACCGACGGGTTAATACAGCCTAATATTAACCACCACAACGACATCGATGCTTCAGAAATTGCTTGCTCGTAGTCGCTCTCGAGTGTTAAAATTAGTTCACAGTTGTTATTATTTATCCAAGACTTTCAAAACGGTTTAAGAGCTACGTGTAAGTTAATTAACCATTGTTCCATACTTCCACTTTGAAGCCTGCTGGAGTACTCTCTTTGACACTCATTCCAGTGACAATAATAATAAAATAAAAGCGCCGTTTATCGCGCAAGACACGATAGCCATGTCGTTACCACTAGATGTCACGTGAAGTGTTTTTCCTTTTTTGTACGGAATCGTACCGAATAGCGTCTTATAAGTGGTCCCCCAGGTGAAACCATTCAGCTGTTTCCATCGTCCCACGCCTCTGAAGACCGCGCTGAGAGCTTACACGTGGAGCTTACATAAATGTTGCGTTTATTTACTCCCCTATATAATACATTGGAAATGATGTTGCAATTCTTCACCTTGTAACTACTTACAAAATGGTCTACACCGTGCAGTGCAAATCGTTATATATTTCTCCACTGGAGTAAGGTAATATGGTGGCATGTGGGCGTGGTTGCTGTTTAAACTCATAAAGTAATCGTGAATTTAACAGGCAAGGCGATAAGAAGATTAATAGTTACCTTACAAAATTTTACTATAATCTATCTACAATATTGTCAATTGTACGACCAGCCGCCGCTTGCAATATAAAAGTAATGTAATTTGTTTTACTTCCAAATTAAACGGATGTTCGCTGGCTTTCAGGTCAGCAGACTCGATCTCGAGTAACATTTAAAACCGTCGACCTGGGAGGTTATGCCGATACCAGGTGCAGTCTCGCTACTTGGCGAGCAAGCGACTGCAGACCAGCAGTGGCAGGTACGTGCGAGGGATCAGAGCTCACCTGACACTACGCCTTCGTCTGACATCTTACCATATCATTAATAATATAAGTTATTTAATTCTGTTGCATATTTTCCTTGAGTAACCAAAGATATGAATCCAAATTGTCGTATTTAGTTATTCAGCGAGATAATGCCTGTCGGCTCCGGGTAGTGAAGTGAAAGGTACATCAGTTTTTGCGTGAAACTTCGGGCGTTGATGAATAGAGGGCGCTACGCGCGGGGTCTCGATGTCTGCGCCCCAAAGCGGGGTTTATCGTTTTGGCGGAAACCAATTATCGATAAATGATTGTTTTTCCTCTCCGACACGTCGTTAAGTAACTTTAGGGGCGGGTAAATTAACGAGGTGGGTTACAGGTACCTACTCGTTTTATGGGGGCTCGTGATAGACAGCTTTATGAGGATTTTCAGATCACTAATAGTCGCGGTAGCGTCGGCGCGCTGTCAAAAATTTATCACTCCGCATACGATCGAGGATTTTGGTCGTCATTCGTAAATGGATATTTTAATCGAAATATGTAATAAGCCTCCGATGAACGGATAGTACCCTCTAAATAATGAACATACTTATTTAAATTAATGACAGTGGCTCAATAAAAACCCAATCAGTGTAAACTTATTTAAATTTATATTAAAACGATGAAAACATCATTTATAATTTCTACATATAAGTTGATCGCTTTAAGCAGTTCGGAAAAGGTAGACATGCCTGCAGAAAACATCAAATTGAAACCATAACATTTCCACCTTCTCGTTTTACTTACAGTTCAGATAATTTATTTTCTCTTATAATGTGCGCTTTAGAAAACGAAGTAAGAGTCATTGAATTGCGAGAGGTTAAACGTTAGTCGATAGCTGCAAACCGCAGTTTTTGTCGACCACAGATCCGCCCTACTTCATAATTACGCCTCCATATCAGACTCTGAAAGAAGCCTTCTTTGAAAGCCTTTGATGGCGAGAGGTATGATTTCGCTACTGAATGTTCTTGTTTACGGTATAAAAACTTGAAAGGGGCTTCCGTATTCTGAGGGAGGATATCCGCCGTTTTTTGGCCGCCGGCGTTTTGTAATTAAACGATTTTCAACCATTCTGAATCGTGCTCAAATTGATTTTTCAGTTATCCGAAATTAACTTTGCTGGAAAAGAATTTAATGAAATTTTTCACGGACTGACTTGACAGATTAATTGAGAGTGCTTTGGTGAATAAATGAAGGCTATTGTTATCGTTAAAAATCCAGTTGCGATTACATAGACGCCCGTGAAAACACACAAACTTTCGACGGTTCAAGCTTTCGTGATTAATTTCTTTAATAGAATATCTACTGAAATCTACCTGTATCTAGTTATATCTGTAACAAATGCTTTGTCATTGACGATGGGTTGCATGCTTGCGTCACAAAATACAAAGGACTCATGAGGTAACAATACTTGTCAACACCGTGTCGAGGAAAACATGTCGAGCTAACGAACCCAATCATAAACAGACAGACAAATGGGTGTTATCCTAACAACAACAACAAGGAGTCTTTAGCGCATACATGCATTGGATATCGGGTTACTTTGACATTTTAAAGGCGGTTGTCACATGGCGTCACAGTACGTCTGTGACGTAAATATACGCTTCTAAACTTCTTATTAGAACTATCTATACTCGTATATATTTAACGCATAATATAATATAAGGTAATAATAATATAAGGTATTCAATGGAATAGCAGGTGATAGTGATGTTGATCGACGTTACAGACATTATTTTTAATAGACAAATTTCACGATTGTTTAGCGCAGCTGAAGATTTACTTTCATTTCATACACCATTGTGGTTTGGAATTATACATTAATTAAAATCTTTACTTATTAAACACTCCCTAACTTATTACAAAAATAATAATTTATGAAAAATAAATTTATAACAATATTTCAAACAAAACTCCAAGTTTTAATCTAATAAAATAAAGCCAATCTCGATTTCTCACAACTTAGCCGCCGCAACCGAAATCATAATTAGACCGAATTGGTAAAATTAACGGCTAACTTCAACAACTTTTCGGCGAATATTTTGAGGTTGTCAATTATCCGATCGATAATAAATTAAGCGCAAACAGATTGCAAATATTGGAGAGATAATAATGATTTGCTGTCGATAGACGTGTTACTGGCAATCAATTGAGATTCCCAGAGATTGAATTAGTCAGGGGGCGAGTATACCAAAGTGGCCGGTCGGGACCCGCCATTTTTCATTTCTCACGGTCAACCGTGGGAACTTGACTTATGAAATACGCACCCATAGTACTAGGAACGAATAAATGCAGCGAATGTAGAGAATAATTTAAACGACAGGAGCAAATTTTAATAAAAACTAGAGAAACAAAAGGACATAAAAGATTTTTCTCAGAAGTACTAGGGCAACAGACATGAACAAGAGGCGCATGTAAAACTACGAATGATAGAAGATGATATGGCATTGTATGCCGATACAGAACACGGTGTCCTTAATTGGAATCAAGGACAAGGATATCATCATTTAGTTGGAACTCTGTTTACTAACTTATTTTACTAAAAAGTCGATGATGGCGTATGGCCCAAATATGTTTCTTAATAACAATAGAATCACAACACCATTTCTTGGTTAGTACCAGGGTAACAGAGAAGGAAAAGAGTTCGGTACAGACGCACACCAAAGGGCGAAGTGGGGCTACGGCAAGCTTTGATACCAGTAGAGCGAGATAGAACAGTGAGGTTAGAAAGAGACGACAACTGACATAGTTATACACCCTACCGACTGCTCCCGCGGACAAAATGGGCCCGGAATGCAATATTTATACAGCAGAGTTAAAACGATAAACAAAACAAATCATTTATTTCAACTAGAAAGTATTGACTAGGACAAGAAGTTGTCACATTCAAACCTAATTATTGCTGCATAAGACATTTTTCAGTCATTGTAACAATTCTCACCTATTCTAGGTTCACTTCAATATAACGTACATATCAAATGGGCGACAAACTCAGTACAAGAGAATAGCATGAATGGGCATAGAAACATTGAAGACTAAGCAATTAGAGCTGAGAAAAAAGGTTTTAATAAATGTCTAGGCGCCCGAACGTCTCGTCATCCAGGCGCGCTCTACAGCGGCCACTTCAAACGCATCCTTCTCGGAGGAGTGGTATTTAAAACGTCTGCCGCCGTGAAACCCTCGTCAAGAGCGCGGAAGCTACAACATTACTCGCGCAATTTTATTTTATACCCAGTATTTTCTTTTAAACATACTTTTTTTTTCAAGTAAAATTTTGTACAATATTTTACTCGTCCTTTACGTGGCTACTAATTTCACCCTCTTTGGAACAATGTGAATGTATACGATAATAAAGTGTTGCTACTTTCATGTAACAAGCGAAAAGAAAAAAATTCACTGCGCTACAAACAAATAAAAAAAATATATCTCTAGCGCAGACTAAGACGCGCGGCTTGCGTAGTCTAATATGGATGGTGCGCGCCAGGATCCGATTGTCGGTGTCTAGTGTTGTTAAATAGACGATTTAAAGCTCAGCGATAACCTATCCATACACTGTCCGTATTCGTATTTTTCATTCTTAAGTGCTACAGGGTTTAGTTTAAATTCTTCATATCTGTTGGTGTATTCTTGGACATAAATATGACTTCAATAGAAAGTAATCAAAAATTGTGAGTAACTTTTTGTTTAAAATGTTGTAACATGAAAAATCCCATACAGATGAATAACGTAATTCCTGCACAATAATAACGACCACCAGAATTGTCCGATTTTAGACCTGTGTATATATCCTGTATTTTAGCGACGAGGCAGCAGATCCACAATCGGTTGAGACAAGTACGACGGAATATGCTCGAGTCCATCAATATGCGCCCGAGATCTCGGGATCCAATTCCCGCGCATTAAATAAACGAGCGCAGAATAGCGTTGCATTGTGAACGGGCGACTATTGGAGGAATATGGAATAGGGGTGCATGATGCATGCCAAGTCGGAGCTATAATAGCGGCCTTCCTACGGGTTGGGGAATAATAGCCGGAGAAATTGTCTTGTGAAGACTACGTTTGAATTTTTAATATGCTCCCCACGAGCGTTTCGAATTGGCAAAATTTATATACATATATTTAGGATTCGTAATAAAAAGATAGTTTCTTTTACTGTCTGACAAAAACACTAACCGAAAAACGTAAAACGTTAATATACTTTTATAAGTAGGCACCATAAAAGCCCTTAATATTATCACATGGTTCAATGTAGCAAACAATTTGTGGAGAACATAATTCGGTACGGTTGGCCCTTATGAAGATAGGAACCGTTTCTACATCCGATCGTCTCTATGTGCGATTTTTACCTGCATGTAACATGTGACACATATTATTCTTGCGCGACAGGTGACCGGCGCGAGCGAGACCGCGTCATCCACAAAGTAGCCACACAATAGAACCAAATCCGAGCTCCATCGGCTCACACTTCCCGTCATCAGCATACAGTAACACCGTCGTTTGCTTTGTCAATTCACACTAGTAGTAGTAGACTTACTAATAATAATAACAACCGTTCAGTTTTTATTGTTGTGTTACATTAGCTTTCACGGGTAAAAAAGAAATAAACATATGTATCTCTTACGGACGAACATGATTGAAAATAACACAGACTACAGAATTAATTTGATCTTTTTTGAGATAACAAAGGCTCTTTAAGAGTTGATTTTAATCCATATAAATCCAATGTAAATTTTTGTTAATTTTAATATACAAAATTCGTATAACGTAAAAGGCAAAATATGGATTGATCTAATAATTTTGTCAAATCTGAAAATCTACCCATCCCTACTTAATATGTAATATAAATGTGAAAGTAAGTTTGTTTGCTAGGCTTTCACGCGAAAACTACTAAGCCGATCATCATGAAACTTTGTACACGACATATTCTTGCAGGTATTAGTAGTGACATAGGATACTTTTTAAGAAAAAAAAAATATATTTTAGCTTTTGTCCGCGTGGAATAGTGACTTTAGGCATCATTTTAATTTCCTAGGGTACTTTTATTGCAAGACACTATTCCACGCGGACGAAGTCGCGGGCAAAAGCTAGTATATATATAAATAAACGTACTATCCTCGTCTTTGCCCTGGAGATGTTATCCAGATGTAACATTTGTAGTGTAGATTGTATTTTACAGTGCGCTATTTAACCCTAAAGCAAGTGCATACGTTGGTCGGGATAGTAGCTTGGGGCTCTCGCGGATAAGTATAGTCGGCCGCGCGCTCCGAGTGGAATTCATCAGTCTCAGTTGAGAGCCGCCAGTTAATCTCTACACGCCCCCGCTACCGGCGCCTTCATCAACGTGAAATATCGCGCCTCTCATTTTCGTCCTCGCTTTAGGCCAAGATTACTCGGCTACTTTTGTTTCGCCAAACATACCTATATCTATCCAGCTTTTACTTTAAAATTTTCTTCGCTGCATGCGTTATTCCTTTTTTGGGCACGTTCTGGAGTTTTCAACTTCATCTTAACTATACCTACTTGTTTTAACGCTTCTTTTCATATTTATTAAGTTTCGTGTCATCTTTAGATCCATTCTGTTTTTTCGGAAAAAATATACGGAGAGAATCAATTACATTTTCTAATAAAACCAATTTGCAACTTGAATTTAAATGTATTGATCAGTTAACAAGTTGAGAAAAATCCTCGATGCCGGCGTGCCTGGTTGCTTTTCGAGAAAATTGTTCTGCGTTCCAATCAATTGATCTTTAGTTGACATTTTATTGGTAAAAGTTTTAAAAGTCGTCATTTATGCGACGCTTACAACGAGAGAAATCGTTTCAAACACCACACCACATAAGAACGTAGGTACGGCTTGCGAGGACAGTTCAAAAGCGCGTAGCGTCTACACAGCCTAATAGATTGCAACATGAGATGGTATCATGATAACAATATTTAATGGTATAAATTGAATGAAATGTTTTATACTTTATTATAAGGCTTTCTTGTTTGTTAATATTCACAACAACCCAATTACTTTCATTCAACATATATGAAATTGTTTTAGCTACGAAACGTAAAGGGATCATACAACATTGTAAAAACAGAGCCTTCGGAGACTGGATTAGTCGGTTGTTTAACTTTGAGCTGTTGTTACAGACCAAAACTAACGTTTTAAAGGGCACGAACGGGTCAAACTAAAATATACATACGAGTCAGTTCTGATTGTTACTCACCAATATTATTACTTTATCAAAGAAAACACTCAATAGTTCATGTATCTATCGACCGTATGAATGATCCGAAAAGTATAAACAATAGTTCTCGCTCATTAATCAGTCATTTTCGAGTGACCGGTGACATAAAAATCTTCCCTCGTAATGAGGTTTTAAAACCTTGTTCTACCACGCTGACCGAGTGCAGATAGGCAGACTTTGCACAGCTCGGAGCAACTTATGAAGAATTCTGAGGTTGAAGAATTAAGAGGCGATAACGAGTGATAAGTAATTTTGCATTTACAAATCATTAAAAAGTGGCCGTTTATATTGGTATCGCAGTATCACCGCTAATATTGGTTAGAATGGTAATTTAAGTGTGATGCGTCTAAATTGCTAGGAGTCATGATATCATATGGAGCCCCGTCTCAAGACGCTTCATATTCAAATTCCCGGGTAACTGCTCGCAATTACGATCTCAGTGGATTTGCGTTGCTAATTAATAGAATATTCATACTATTAATAAGACGATTGTTGGCGCGCGCCACGTTTGCTTGTACTGACACATTATACACACATTCGCATATCATTAATGACAATTTACATTTATTAACTTAAATTCAATTACGTCTCGCAAATTCAATAAACATTCAATTAGTTACCGAATTCATATTTGAGTCGAATAATTGCAATGTAACTTTCGTTTAAATTTTCCTATTCAAATGAAAATCCGTCATTGAACTTCTGTTTATAGGCCTCAGGTAAAGTTCATATCTCCGGGTATCACCGATCCGAGCTAGCTAAGAGTGAGAACAAACACAATAAAACCTGAACTAGTGACACATTTAATAGTGTGCAGATGTTGGAAATCGAACCCGGTATCTATACATAAAAGAGGTCACAATTCCATTTCAAAATTAAATATTTCTTTACCGGTAATTGTGTACTGTATACTCCTCAACCGTCATATAAACATTCGCGAAATGAGATTATGTGTTATATTACGATCTTGTCACCGTTTTAACATTTTACATTTAAATTCATTTAATTTAATTTAACTTCAATATAAATGAACAAAACTTTTTAATTATCTATTTTAACGAGAAATGTACGTTCTCAGCGAAAACTTCAAAGCTATCAACGCCAGTTGTCATTCTGTATCGCGCTCAGTTTCTTCATTGCGATTGTAATCAACCCCCTTTGAAATGGTACGAGTGTCTATGCTATCCGTCGCGGTATCATCTTCAACTTCAGCGTTCGTCCATTGCGATCCATTCAACCGTTCGCTATCCAGTCGCAATCATTTATGTTTTATTGTCACTAGATCTGATTTCATTTAGAGCGATATAATTAAAATCTTTTACGAGAACTGTATTTTGTGTACAGGTATTTAGGTGTATCAGGTAGCTAAGCTCTACTGCAAAGCGCTTAATGTCTGCACAGACCGCTCGAAGGGCTCTCCAAAGTAAAGTTCGCCATTTAAAAATTTGGCGTTGTATAAGAGATGGCTTGTAATCGTCAATCAGGTCAGACTAAAAATGTTTCCTCCTAAACTGTACACGAGTATTTTTTTTATTTCTGATACATGAAAAATAAAATCATTACTTTATAATCATCATCACCGATGGTTTTATCGTTCTTATGTCGATCGTGGGTCTTCTCCAAAACCGAGTAGCGTGTAAGTGCAAACTTCACAGATCTTCCAAACATTATACAGAAGTAAATAATCCGAAATAAATTTGCTCAGGTTGTTTTACTTGAAAATGTTACATGGCTGCAATTGCTTTTCCGGGGCTACGAACGCTTGAATCTTTCCACTTCAATGTTACCAGCAGTAGTGTACGATACTCGATTATTGCATTGCACGTGTCTTCGTATCCTCGTATTGTTCAGTATGCATTACATGATCTACGCCTTAACCTACCTTTGTATGGCTGCTGTAAGCCTAGACGTAATAGGCTGTTGTATCCACAAGCTTTTGTGTTTGAATCGTGGTACATTATGGTCTCGTTAAATTATCACGTTACATGTATGTATATTTATGGAAGAGGACAAGTGCTCTTGAAGACGTGCACCGACTCGTTGAAAGGATCTTATCAAAACCTCTACTTAAACTTCAATCATTGCTCAAAGCAGACGCAACTATAGAACTCAAACTATTGTAATCAGATGACAGCGGGCTAATATTGACAGATTCGATATGTTGTCACGTATGCACTATCGGACCAAAGGCAAATGTGATGATTTTATTTTTAAACATTACTGAGTTTTCCGTCGGCCTATCGTACCAATGATAGCTAGAAAAATGTACGCTCGTTAAACGTGTGCACTCGTACCTACATATCTTAGTATGAATGAAACGGATTTGATTTTGAACATTCACAAACAATAAGAAGTCTCCGTGGACGCTATCATACAGCAACCAGGATCAATCACTCGTGGTTCAGTGAGAGCGAATAACTCAGAAAAGCACGCAGAATTTTGATTTCTTATGTGATATAAATTGTGATGAGCGATGGTACCCATGGTCATAACGATATAACTGCATGTACAACAACAAGCCTTTGTTACTGGAAAGCCAAGTTAGTGTAAGAAGAGAGATCTCACCGCGCCGGGCGACGACTTCTCGAGAGCTTTTACGTGACGCTGCACCCGTATGTAAGATATGCTGTATGACGTCGTGTGTGACGGACGTACTTTTTACATTCAAAAGTATTTTTGTACAAAGAAATAAAAAAATAAAAAAATTTACAACCTTCTCACTTTTAGTTTTTCAATGTTCCACTTGGATTGACTACGAGCATTATTATTCTGATTACTACGAGCATTATACACCATTGAAAACATTGCGTCTCCAATTAGTACAATAATTATCAAGTTTCATATAACAATAAACGGTATATATCAGATCTCGAGTGTGAATAAGACGGTATTTGGCTCGGTCCTATTAGACTGATTTATGGTTATAGTTGTCTATTTAGCTAATCCGCCAGCACTTGAACGATAGCGGTGTCTCACGTCGTGTATTACGGGCGACTGTTTGCTCTACGTACGCCTGCATCGTGCTTACATACATACACAACAATTTATGTAGTATGTTACAGTTCTATACTTGCTTTAGTTCGCTCGTTTCAATCATTGAACAATATTAATAGAAAAACAATAAGATTACAACGTTTACAGTGAAATCACACCAAATAAAAGAAAAATGGTTTACAGTTGATATACAAACAACAGAGCAATGGACAAACAAAAATGTCTCTTTAGGTAGTGTGTTTATCGATATATGGATTAGATATCTCATACTCACTACCGACAACTTCCATATGCATAGAAAGATAGATGTGGACGTACGTGAAGAAATCTCAAAGTACAGGAACGGACGGTGGGAACAATATTTCCCCACGGATCGATCTCAATATTCATCCCGAAATGAGCAGTAATTGGATAGTACAAACGTCTCGGGAGACGGACCGACGGCGCCCGCTCGAGTCGGAATCGTGACCAAATTGAGATTGTGTTTAAAGAGAACTAGCGATGCACGCGCGGAATTACGTGCGTTACGAACGAACAACATGAAATACGCTGTTTTTTATAACTAAGCTTAGGAAACGGGCAAACAGTCTATGGACGTTTGAAACACTCGAGGGGTCGCCAATGAATTGCCAGTTTTGTAGAAGAGCTTTTATTACGCCTTTTCAAGTAGCCCCATGTCACGCCCCGCCAGGAATAACATTATTACATTTTATTACGCCCTGAACTAGTGGGACGGAATAAGACTTCTTCGTACCTTGCTTGCACCAATTCTGAACTCATCCATACTAATATTATAAAAGCGAAAGTAACTCTGTCTGTCTGTCTGTCTGTCTGTCTGTGTCATCATCACGGTCAAACCGCTGAACCGATTGTGATGAAATTTCATA
>DWEM01000863.1:0-16478 GCA_018245935.1 Agara belti belti
GATCATGTAGCATTCAAGTGGTGAAAGAATTTTTGAAATCGGTTCAGTAGTTTTTGAGCCTATTCGTTACATACACATACAAATCTTTCCTCTTTATAATATTATAAGTAAATATGTAATAAGTATAAGTATAAGTAAATAAGTAAAAGTATAAGTATAGATGATAAATATTTTAAATAATATTGTCGATTTCAAAATGGTGACCAAGGATATAAAAAACTTGTCATTGAGATGTTTAATAAACAACAGGTTGAGTGTTTAAAAACTTCGATCAATATTACTATATGTTTGGATGCAATGTTTTAAATCTCTTTATTAATTAAGAGTTTAACGATCATAATTAGTTTTAGAAAATGATATTTAAACTAAACCGGGCGAACGTTATATATAAGCGCCAATATTTCTGACGCCGATGCCAATATTTCGAGTCTTTCGCACTATTTACTAAGTGGAACAAATTAGAAGCGGAATTTATTCATTCCTGGACCACGTATTTTCCGAGTTTAATTCACGGTTGGAAAATCGTGTCCTAAACAGCTGTTCACACGTGGAAATTCAGACACAAATGTCAAATTGACGATGGGGTTTCTGCTACAATTGCCGTGTTAGAATTTAGCGTGCAGCCAATATGGGTCCACTAATATAATATAAGCCACTATAAGCGGCGCATTATCAAACACTGTGTGCATAACCATGGGATAATAATAATGCGTTCGTCAATAGCCCGTGCATTCCAATTTCATGTTCCAGCGAAAATAAATTCCACGTTAACTAAGCCCGCAGCGGCCAATTCATATTTCCAATTTCAATAACATTTCTACATTTATCAATATCTGTCCGAATGTAGATTTTAACGAAATATTTTGCTTTAGCTGCACTCGCGTGGAATAACGTTTTTAATTGGCTATGCAATGTAACATGTTGTCGGTAAAAGTAGCCAAAGTGACTCTTTGAAACAATCCGCTATCTACCAGTAAAGGTTCTGTTAGAATCGTTCCTATCATTACGGAGATTAGCTGAATCAAACAGACAGACAATGATAATTTTTGTTTTGTAAATGCCTTATATTATACTACATATGCATTATTAAAAAGTTATTTTGTTTTTACAAACAGACGCCGCATTTGTTATAGCTAGAGATGGTACAGTTGCTAAAAAAATCATTCTCCTTATCACTCTGATTTTAATGGTAAAAAAGGTTGCTTTAAGAACTAAATAAAATGTTAAACCAGCAAAGATCATGATTCGTTGAATATCATATCAGGAAATAAATCACGGGATATCCAGGATTTCATCTTCCAAATCTGTTCGGACCTTCGGCCATTATCACATCCATTCATTGTCACTAATACTGCTCGCTTAACTCACTTGGCCGCTCCATTCACCACCGGATCCAATATCGGTGTTAATGCACCGAGAATATTATTAAGGATATTACTGACCTAATCCACGTAATCCTATTATCTGTTCGGATGAAGTGGACACTATTTGCGTCTCGCTCGCACACCGCAGGTTAATTAGCACTGCTATACAGTCCATAATTATATGCTCCGATAACTTACATCCGCGTAATGAAACGAAACACAATACATTCCGGAACGCACTAACTGACTTTATAAAATTACGCGCGTGTCTTTTACATCGTCACTTGCTGCAGCTGTGAAGAAAAATGTATGCCTTAGTGTGTTATGTGTTAAGTCTAACAATCCGGGTTTAATCAGCGTGATAGACTATCATTATGAGAGAGAACCTTGTACAACTATATAACAATAAAAATATAAGTATTTGTTATATTATCTATTGAAACAAAGGCTACGCTAGTCAGCAATTTCGAGGGCATACAGCTTAACAACATAAATCTTACGTTCCAACCATGTATCAATTTATAGTCAGCTCAGCTTATCTCTGTGACATACAGCTCGACGCACTGAACAACGGCTTCAAATATACCGGACAGGAGATTACGGGCTTGTAATATATCGTGAAGTTTTGCTAAAATCTATCCGGAAGCAGTCAAAATCGGCTTTTTAGCACTCAATATAATCAATATATGTAAACACGTTTGCAAAGAGAAATAATAAAACTTGGTAGTCTGGTCACGATGTTAGGAAGCTGTGTGTTGAATATTGCAAAGATATATTCACCTAGGTAGCCTGACTTAACAGGCGACTAGGTAATATATCGCGCTGCGCAGAGAGAGGTCACCGCGAAGCGTAGCTTACGGTCATTACAGATAAAGGCTATTACAGACAACAGCAATTATCGCCGTTCCTCCGTCGAATTATATCATTGATAGAACTGAAATTGCCCCATTGGGAACTATCGTGATTATTCCCGAAAGAGGACTAAGTTTCGCAATTGTTCTGTTGTAACGTTAGTTTATACACCACGAATAGTTACAAGAATACACGCAAACATTAAAAGCAAATACATATGATTGAAATTGATGCGTCCGCCTGTGATTTCAAAATATCTGCTTTTTATTAAAGTATACAAATGATTGCATAACAACATAACGTAACTAAACGATTTATAATTATTGTTACAGGAATTTTGCATTTAATTATCGAACTTTCATTCCGAGCTTCAGATAGGCAGCTTTTTCTATGCTATGCTTGGCGAATGTAGCCGTATAAGGCAGTGATAGTGAAATATTCTAAAAAACAAAACGTTCTCTTTTACACCCCTCATGAAGACTGAAAATTCGTAAGTTAATATTCCTTCGCCATAATCACAATTGGCGTGTTTGCTTGCGAAACCCAATTAAAGTTGAGCAGTCGTATCGAAGCTCGGGTTCCCAACAATTTCTGAAAATTGTATGGCATTGTTGTCGGCGAAGCTTCAAGAAAGGTGCTCATAACGTCGATATATAGAACGTGGAAACGATATAAGAATTCCTTAACAACGCGAATAAATATTTCGCGTTTGTGAGAAAAATTGAAGTATGCTATTATAATAGTTGGCTCTCGTAAATGTATCGTAGAAATAAAAAAAATAACAGTAATAATATAAAGATTGGGGAAGCTTGATTTCATCATTTTAGTTATAAACATTTGGTCCATATAAATACATTATATTTTGACTAGCCTCTTGGTGTAGTGGTTACAGGGCCTGACCAATAAACCAAGTGTGGAGTGTTAGGGGTGCCATTCTTCGTATGTACTAGAGAACTGTCAAAAAAAACATTAATATGTTCACTAATATATGTATAGTATAGACGCATAAATTTATTAAATGTTTTATTTAAAAAAAAAACAAAAGAGAATCAAGAATTTCTAATTTTATTAAAATTCCACTACGTAAAATCGTGAAAATACGAAAGGAAAAATATCGAAAATATGTAATGTAACTGGCAAACAAGAAAATATCGGTGAAATAATAAAGAGGCATTTCCCTCGCGATATTTACGTCAAGAATTGACACGAAATGAGCCACTTCCAGTGAAATAGTATCGCCATGCGTCCATAGTTGTGCTGTTGGGACCCCATTAATTGCGATCGGCCCCAAGCAGATTAGGGAACCCCCAAAGGTTTTCCGAACAGTACTAAATCAGTATTTTAGATATGCGATATTACACTTTACGCCATGAAAAAGAGAGTTCTTAATTGTGTGAATAGGTTTCAATTTGAACAATAGAAATTATAAGGAATTAGTTGGCGCTTAGTAGACGTCAGGCGGTGTAACTAACATTGCCTAAATTGATATAATCATTACAAACAATTATTAGTTGGGCATATTTTAAGTAGAACGCTAACATTCATTATCGTTTTGGTGGTGTTACAAAGCCTAAGCAAAGATTTACTGCGAAAGTATCGGATATGTCGCCAAGTACCCTGAAATCACGATCGCGTTTTGGATTGAAACATTGTTCAAATGTTTATTTTCAAGTGAAAATTCTATTCTATTTAAGATCAATCTTTAAAAGAAGAGATGTAACAACCACTAAAATCGGGTGATACATTGAATACAGACAACGAAAAAAATTAATTGAACAAAAAAAAACATAAGCATACCTACACAACATCACATTTAGCATGTGAAGTCGGACATGTCCAGAAGTAATTCACTCCGCCATATTTGAACCACGTGTGGACAGATTTAGTGAGAAGTGCATTTCCTTTGAACGCCGTTCATTTATCTGCCGGCCGGGATATGTCTCAACGGTTTCCACGTAGACAGACATTCGAAATGGATATTTTTACTAGCGGTTTCTGTGGATTCACAACCGTGACATACTGTTTTTAGTTGGCATGTTACTAAGTTGTTAGGTTGGCTTAGTACCGAATTTACTCCTTATAACATCACTTATCTGTTCCGTGAAAGTTCCATCAAAACAGATCCAACTGTTTCTGAGATTAGCCGTATTTCTGTCTTATGCGTTTATTAAAAAGATGTTATTTTGTCGTTACAAACAGACAAACAAACGTAATTCTTATTTGGCATCGTAGATGGCGTTATATGTAGCTATTTTAACGCTCGTAACTATTTTGTTTTAGGCATTAAAATTTTATATAGTTCTTTCTTAATACCATCACTATGCGAAAGACTTTGCTTGTAATTAATAATGTACAAATAAAAAATATATAAATTAATCCATACTTGTCATGAAATATCGGGCAGTGTAATGCAAAAGTGCACCAAATGCAAATAGCTCACCGCTGAATATATTTCAGAGACAGGACAATGAATAAAATATTCTATTATATTCAATATTTATCTTCGCTTGTCCTTCGGGTATCTAGAAAACCATGCTCTTGAGTCGTGACCGTTTTAAAATAGTTTATTGATTCTGTGAACACGGGAGTAGCACCGTGCATTATTCAAAACATCCTGTGGTATGTAAACGTTAAAATTCATGAGAACATGTCGCGGACACTGAACACATATTTTTCAAAGCCGGCAACACTGCCAGCGTTATGACGTCACGTATTAAGTTAATGCATACGCGGGAGTTTCGGGGGTTTAATGTGAATAATTTTTTTTTTCCGCGCGCGCTACCACCTCCCCATCGATGTTTTGGCAACAAGATTACTTTGGGGACGAGATAAGAATAGTTGAAATTTGTGACATAATTTCATTGTTTGTACCAATACAATGAGTATGCAAATTAATTTTAGCTCTGATTAATATAAATATGCGTAAAGCGTAAAAGTCGGTTTATCTTTTTGATACTGAAGGTAGAACGTGGAGAAAGTACTCGATTTTAATTTCAAATTTTCCGTGTAACGTTTAATAGCATTCAATCGACTATCTGTGACATACCATAGCGATATATTGCATAATCTCGGGCCAGCCCCGAATATTGGCGTAGACGACCCAATTTGTACTGATTGCGTTCATTACGCGAAGTGCAGGGGAATCAAAAGGGACTGTCAGATGCCACATCAAACGTGGACGGAAAGGAATTAATTTCATTTCGAAACAAAAACTGGTAGTCATCGCGATTATCATTCACGTCGGCGACACAACCATCGCGGTATTCCAGGCAAATGGAATCGGAATAAATGTAACTTTATCACTTTCACATTATTCCATAATGAATGGTACTGTTTTGGTTCAAACGTATTTTAGTAACACGTTTGTGTAATATTGTGATTGACACGGTCACATTTGTGAAATGATTTTAATTTTGAAAGCGTTTAAAATACTTTTATTAATGTTCGTATCAAAGAATTACGCAAAGTATATTATACGTACGGTCGTTTCAAGGCGCCAAGTATTTATTTACATCACAAGAATTACTTCCGGTGTGGTTGGAGATACTTCTTATTATGATTAAGTATTAAGGGCCGCGAGTTTCCAACATTCTCTATATTTAATGAAAACTTTCCGCGCATTATTCCTGTCACGGTATAAAGGGAGCTTAATTTTTACGAGCAACTCCCCAAAATCCCCTAATAAAGAGGCTAAAAATATTCCTCAGACGTCGCCTAATCTTTAATATTGAATGACACAGTATAAAAGTTGTTCAATATATTCCGCGATGCAAATCGTGCGCCCCTTGCAAATAAATAATGTATGAGGAAGTTAACTCGGTACTGCCACGTCAAGTGATTATTAATGTTTTTTAATGGTTTTTAAAACAATTACTGAAACAATGTATGATTGAATTTGATTAGGTGACTAGCACGAAAAGTAATTAGTGACTAGTAGTAATAAATAACAATAGAAAGTAATGTTAAATATGGCAAGTGGAGGGGCAGAAGGGGCCTTGCAAGCCTATATTTTCTTTCAGCGTTAAACTACCCGCAAAGACTAAAATACGTATAGAACTATTAGTTCAAAGTGTCATAGGCGCTTACAAAAAAAATTCTCGAAAAGAGATTCTTGTCTAACAATGTAACAATACAAGGGTTGAAAAAAATTGTGCCTATTTTGAAAATTAATGACCGGTAATTCACAGATCTAACAAACACCACAAATGGCTCCATAAATTTGTTTTCGTGTTTTAAAATTGACCATTAGTTAAGCAGTCAGCCGTTAGGTTAAAAAATGCTACAAGAATCGCCAGCGGAATATCGCCCTACTTGCGTACGTGATAGAGCTCGTAAATTTAACAGACCCCGGCGAATGGGCTATCGAACTCTCGTTTTTGTCACATTCCCCCTTTATACCACATAAATGATTGGTTCTGGTGAGCTACGTGCCGAAAAATACACTTGTATTTAAGTGCACATTTTACATGTCATTTACGTAACAATTTATTAAAACACATATGTCTACTAACACCTATTCATTAGAAATATACCTATATAATGTGAATATATATTTATTATATACATATATATGGTGTTTTACACATAAACACACAATAACACTTGATTTGTATGTTTGAATGGAAACATACAAAAATATTACGCTGTCATACTTTGGTACAAAGCGTCACAAAACAATTTTTGCAATCGGGAATTGAACAAGAAGGTTGCCACATATTTATTTATATATAATTTTTATAATATTTATACCCTACATGCGCTGTACTTTTTAACATAAAGTTTTAGCGACATAAATATGTTGTCCTTTCTTTCCTCTATCTAATTTGATATTCTCGAAATATTGAAATATTTGCTATAAACTAAACCGCGTAATTGTGAAGACAGCGCATCGCAATGAAATTCAAAGACATCACCATATCGCATACAGATAAGCCCAGCGTCCGGCGAACAGAGCATATCGCTAACGGACGTTTTGTATCTGTGCCCCGAAATTGGAACTGTCATTACTGCATATGCATGCTAGCGCCGCATAGCAACACAATACCGCACGAACAAATATTCAGCCGCAAAACTGTCTTGGGCGTGTTTCTGATGGACAAGTTGGACAAGTGAAGAACACAAGATACTTCAATACTAATGTACGCCAATCGTAATGTTGTTTTTATAAGATTTCTAGCTGTCACGGCGAACTTCGTACAGCCTAACGATAAATTAACAGTTTAGTTATACCAATACCTGTACCGATTTTAATGATATTCGGCGGGACGTACATCATATTATGTTTGACAGGTAAGCAGTTTATACGGAAAAATTAAAAAGCTTTTATTACTATTTTCTTTCGAATTTTTTCATTTTTTTTCTCTATAAGAACCTTCCTTGCGTGTTAACAAACACGTGAAAAAAATTAGCCGAATTGGAGCCGTTTTCTTGTTTCCCGCTTACCGATACATTCGTTACACACACACCGTACGTTCGTTATACACCAATACTAATGTATGCCAATCGTAATGTTGTTTTTTTATAAGATTCTGTATACGCGGAATGCCGGTGCACCGGTCCTTGTCTAGTATCGTTTTTATTATGTAAAAGGCTTACGTTCAACTACTAGTTCACCCGATGGCAAGTGAAGACTTGGTCGAGATTACCTAGAAGTCGCATCTCGAATCTTCCAAAAATCGCTGGAAAAGAAACATTCAACACATCCCAATAACGTGAGGTTCCAATCATATACCTACCCAAAGCTTATCTATACAGATAAATAAAATTGGAGTGTCTGTTTGTAATATTCAAAATAACCGCTTTATACTAAAAGCATATGTATCTATACACGGTAACATACACAAAAATGATATTTTTTACAATTTTTGTGTGTCTGTCTGTTTGTTCCGGCTAATCTCTGGAACGGCTGGACCGATTTCGATGAGACTTTCACTGGCAGATAGCTGATGTAATAGGGAGTAACTTAGGTTACTTTTATTTTAGAATTATATAAAATGACGTGGACGAAGTTAGTAAAGTGATAGAGCGGTTGTCGTGCAGTGTAACCATATAGCGAAGACTATGATCGTTTGCAATATCGATGCTATCAATAAAGCAAGCGAGTCCCCATTTCATAGTTTGCAAACAGCAAACGAAAGAGAAGTGTCCTTGGAGATAAACGCCCCGTCAACGCTCCGGTATAACCAACATTAATAGTAGCTTAAAGACAATTATTTTCACCGGTTTGCATATTTACTCGCGTCAATTACTGGCGCTAGTTAAGTTATGAATACTTTCAAGTAAACACTAAACTACGAATCTATACGAATAAATAAAATTGGAGTGTCTGTTTTTGTGCGTAAAAATAATCGCTTTTTACTAAATGCCTACGTGTACACGATACATATACACGATACATATACAGAAATAACATTTTTTTAATTTTTTGTCTGTCTGTTTGTTTGTTCCGGCTAATCTCTGGAATGGCTGGACCGATAAGGAGTAACTTAGGCTACTTTATGTTAGAATTATATAAAACGACGCGGACGAAGCCGCGGGCACAGCTAGTATGCAATGTGAAGAATATTTCCGATATATAAAAAATCACCTCAAGGAAATGCCAAGTAAAAATGGCTGCAGCAAATCACGTGAATTGTCAATTGACTCGCGATAAGGGTGCTTACGAGCCGTGAAAGTCATTAAAGGTTCCTTTAATACCTGTTTGGTACAGAATATGTTATGGTAGATATCGTTAGGTGTTATCAGTGTATTTTAGGTCGTATGTAAAAATTTATTACAATGTCAGTTACATAATAATATTTTTACAGTTTAGCAGCTATCACAACCGAACTAAACTGTTCGATCATTACGAAACAAGTTAGAACAACAACAACATAGAGTCACACCAGGGGTAAATTTAAAAAAAAAAGATTTTTTTTATTTTTTTATTTTTTTAAGTTCGATTTTTTCATAAAATCGTAGACCACTGTCCTTACAATCTTTTAGGTCAACATTCTACTCGAAATCTACAACTTACTTGACGATAACTCTAAAACAAATCGACAGTCATATACTTGACTAAACAAGTCTTAACGCCAATATCGACAACTTGGCAATGACGACGTAACGTCGCCGTTAATTGCGTTCATTAGCACCGCCGACAACCGGTTCCAAATTTGAAATTAAACGTAATGAAACTGAAAATCCTCATCAATAGGTTCCAAATTTGAAATTAAACGTAATGAAACTGAAAATCCTCATCAATAGGTTTCATAGGCATTCCCTATCTCTTCCGAAAGGTCGGGTCACCTCTAAAAGAGAAGCATAGCACGCCTTTATATAACATAATAATAATAATAATACCATCACGCCAGGTCCCTAACGGGGCAGGCAGGGCGCACCGAGTGCCAAATATATCTGTCCTTTCAAACCTGACGTGCTTCGTCTACCTATTCTGTTTTAATTAGGAAGATGTATACGTGTTTGTATTAATTAATAAGGAAAATGCTTGTTTAACAGGAAGACCGCAAATGTTGAGGCATACAGAAGCAAATATATGTGATGATTGACAAAGCAAATATGATACTGGCGGTTACAGAACAAGGTACCACATATTCGGGATCAAACGAGTTTAAGGCAATCGCTAAATGATTTCCATCATTTTGAATGTGACGTGTTATTTACATTTAAGGTTCTTAAGATCGTTATTAATTAGAAGGTTGTTCCGTCGCAAGTATCGTTCGTGAGAGTTGAGAACCCTTTGACCAAGAGTAGGTACCTCTATACCTGTAAGACGACTTTGATATAAGTAGAAGACAAACAAGTCTGTAAGGACCAATAAAAGTGTGGGAAAAAAGAACCGTAATCTTAACTCTTAGTCTCTGTCTACCCCTATAAGAAATAGGCGTGACAATTGAAATCAAGCACTATCTATGACAATAACATTGTTAAATTGGATGGTTAAGTTTAAAACGAAATTCTTATTTTGCAGTAAGGATTTTGTAAGTGAGGAAGGTCTTATACATACTAAGTTAATGGCAAAGCTCCATAAAGCTCAAAGAAAAGTAATCAATGTTAAAAGCCAGAAAAATATGCTTCCGTAATTATTATTATCAAGACTAAACGCATTTAATGAGATTATTAAAATCAGTAGCAATAAAGCTCAACATAACTTTAAGGCCAACATTCCCATCATTCAGTTTATGTAGGTCACAAACAATATCGGGCAGTTTTCAACAAATATTCTTTATTACTTAAATGTGTACATAGTACGAGATATAAGTGAAAGGTTCAGTGTTTCCACGATTTCAAAACAACCACCGTTCGTAATACATCAATGGGCTTTGCGAGACGAACGTTAATTAAGATAGCAAATACAAATCTATTTACACAGGCAAATCTTTAACCGTCAAACGGTTCTATTCAAACTAATAATAAACGAAGGTAAATACGCTAATTGGTAAATATTTGAAATTGCGAGGACATTGTCTGATTTGTATCAAATTTTGGGGAGTCCCCGCAATCGCCCCCTTCGAAATACGAAACCACCCCAAACGAGTAGGCGTGAAGCGACGTAATACTGCTACGGTAAGGTAAGAATAAAATTTGATCGATTCCGTAATCAGTACCCAAGTTACAGCGACTGTTTACGAGATTGCTATTAATATAAATATTACATTTTATTGTTCACTATTCTAGTCAATGAATAATGTAAAATGCTCAAATGATTCTGTTCATTTGATGCGAGAAAACTTTACATGATCGCTTAAAAAACATATAATTCTATATGGCGGCGTTCAAAATCCATACTAATACTATAAACGCAAAAGTAACTATGTGTGTCCGTTTGTCTGTTTCGATTTTACGGCCAGACCGCCTGGCCGATTGTTATGAAATTTTGGAAATTTTATTGGAAAGAACGTCGGATAGGATAGGCGTATAGAGATTTATTTCCTGAAATATATTAAGTTGGTTGTGTCCTTCTTCAGGGTTTGAACTATTTATTTACTGAATTAAAACAAAATCAGCTCAGTCGTATTGACGTGGAAACGTAACAGCCCACTTACACAGACTTCAGCATTCACTATATTAAATTGAATTTTCTTTTACTGCGCATTATACAGAAAATAACAAGACTCTGGAGAGTTTCAAGCATTCCGTATTAGCCAATTATTTTTCTTACCGACGATTCGGTATTTCCGACTTCATTACCTCAGCGCAACTATACATGATATTACTCAAACAGGACTTACCTGAAAAGAGAAAAGAAAAAAATGTTGTAGAAACAAATTGGGAGCACAGATAAAATATACCTCGTTACAAAGGCGGACTAAAAAGGTTTATTAAGGGGGAACCTTTTTTCGTTTTACTGCGCTTTTAGGACAGCGGGGTTGTAGAGCCGTCTCTTAGTTATTAAAGCCGAAAGATATAAATTTTTTATGTGCAATTCATTAGAAAGTCACTTCGCTGATCTTGTCAATTCGGATCTGAGAGATTTTAATGAGAAAACAACTCAATTTACTATGATTTTTCTATGAAGCTATTAATTCTCTGACGCTGTGGGAGAGGAATCAGATGTAAGTTTTATAGGTTCTTGCTTTTTTTTTGCTTCAACGAATTTCGACTTCCAGCTACATCCCAGATATCTAAACTATATACATGATATTAAAAATAAATATAACTTGGGGAAAAAAATATTTTATGTCATTTTGTTTGTTTTCATCTCTTTGGATATGATATCTTGTGTTTGAAATCTTAGGTATTCAACTAATATAATTTCTTGATAATTATCACTTCAGTAGTAACCTACTGGCTTATATATCCAGCTGGAGAAGGGTTTAAAACGTTAAGCTTTAATATTATTAGTACATTAAGTAAACACCTTTCATCCTTTTCACGAAATTTTTGAGAATTCGTAAATCCTTCTAAAGTTTGTAATACATTTCAGTTGAAATATCTTCTTTTATAGACCACTTCTAGCGTTATAACTTTGTTTAGTACCACCAATATTTTTTTATGATCCTTCATTAAGTTCATTAACCTAGAATCTCGAAGAAAATTTACTTGAAACATTGATGAGTAAAAATCTTAAAGAAGTAATATTATGACAGGAAATATTGTATATTATCATTCGTCGCATCAGACAAAACCAGTTAGAATAGTCGAAACTTCAGGAATATTTCAATCTACTTAGTATCATATCACAAAACAAGCTATTTGGGAGTATTACACACTAGAACTGGATCAAAGTACTTCATTTGATTCTAAAGGCGTCTCAGAGCTATTCAAACTTAACTTTGCTAAATAGTCTAATTAAGGTAAAATTTCTGTAGCGAACGCACAGAATTTCAAAGAAGATGTAATTGTGTGACCTTTACTATACTTTACTTGGAATGTTTCATAGTTTACTTAATTCCGAACAGGTACATATTGTATTAGTAAATTCTTATTAAATGTGCTAATACCTACGTGCACCAAATACATTAAGGTTTTGAAAAAGACAAAAATTCGAAATAAACATAAATAAATATTGGCTACATTATCTACAAGTGGAAATTATGATAACAATCGACATAAAATACTGTTTTTACAGATCTAGCATTAATTGTCGCATCCATTAAATGAAACTTGATTTCCGGTAAACTTCACTACATAGTATAAAGCAAAGTCGCTTTCTCTGTCCCTATGTATGCTTAAATCTTTAAAACTACGCAATGGATTTTTTTAATAGATAGAGTGATTGAAGAGGAAGGTATATATGTATAATAACATTTGTATAATAATATATGCGCGGGACGAAGTCGCGGGCAATAGCTAGTAAATTATATAACCGAAATTAGAGAAAATCTTAATTTATAAACGTCATCTTCATATTGCAATTGAATATATCATTTCCTTTGAAGTTTTCATTCCTAATTAGGCGACATTTCAAAAGTAACTGAATTCATGGGTGTTAATTACAATATAAAGCTGTTTTTAAACTGCTAATAATATGTGAACATAATACCTGTAAACATGATTTAATGTCTTAATTTTATACTTTGTACTTTCGCAACCAAACCGGTAATGGACTTATGTCATCAATTTAATCTCCCGTTAGGGATAAATTTCAAAGTAAAATTACCAATGAAAGTGACTACATTATTACATTGCAATAAGGTTGAAAATCCGTGAACATATTTGGTTATATAGCGATGGTGTTCCGAGCCTTTGTAAACACACACCAATTAACCACTAAACAATAAACAAGGTTCGAAATAAAAGTTCTCATCGGAAACACTAGAGATTGAAAGCGTCGCTCATTATGGACAATGGGGGAAAATTAAAAGCCCCGACAAGGATAACGACATGTGCGCGAGCGAGACGACGCATTTTCGTTAACAGCCAATATCCGTCCGATCAGCTGTACGCGGAAACAGCTGGCAACAAACGTCATTCATTCCCTGCTCGATTTTTTCATCGAATGACTAACAATTTTTTTTCGATATCGATTCCGGCAATTTGTTTACGTATGCGTATCCGAACGCGTGTTCGATTACAACTGTTATTTTTACGACCGTTATTGTACGAACGATTAATTGTGAGACTAGTCGTTAACCAACAGCTGGTGTGATCTGTCGCTTTGTTACAGCGGAGGGTCGGGTGTGAAAGTAAAATACAGTGACCATGTGGATATAATCATTACTCATCTGCTTATTATATTTGTAGTTGACATTAAACATTTGTAATAACTTTAAAGAAATTATCATATGCGTTGAAATTACTAAACATACATTTACAATTGAAACGTAAAAAACTTGAAGGAAATTACGGAAACATATCACTACGATTCATAATCTTTATGTATGTAGAAAGAATTGAAAAACTAAAATAAAATGAAAAACATTCGTGATGGAAAACTTGAAACGATATAGAACTCGCTAAAACTTCTGCAAACACATTTTGATTTCGATCTCGTACTGTAAGCGTTGGACGAACGACACGCGATTTGTTGGCATTCGAAATTTAAATTTAAAAAAAAAACTTCAAATCGAAATGTGACAACATATGACAGCAAAATATAAATTGAATGTAAAGTTTATTATTCGATCTCATTACAATGTTCGTTTGATAGATTTAATTCAGTAATTACATTTGTTTTACTTGATTACAAAAACACATTTTGCACAACGACAAAATTATTGTTACCGTGTAAATTATCTGCGTAATTTTAACAAGCAATTTACGTGAAATTAAACCAAGGTAAAGTTGAAGGGTTTAACAAAACTTTGTAATAGTTTAGTTAGCATTACAGTTTCCACTATTGGCCTCACGCGACACACGAACACGCTACGTAAACTGAAATTGTAATAGAAAAAAACTTTTAACCGCAAAAGGAATTCAACTTTTCAAAATGGCGGATCGGATTAAAAACATTGCATTTTAAAACTTTAAGACGAAAAATAAAAGGACATTTTAACTGCTTTGTAATAACTAATTTGTTATAGTTTTTCAATTTTTTACGTGAAGTGAATAGCAAATGAGCATTCAACAGTCAGAAGTAGCTATTGCCGCCAATAGACCACAACCAACACCGAATATGATTCTTTATGACTCATTAGTATTAGGTTATAATGAGAATACTAATAATAGTAAGTATTCTTTAGTAACAGGATTACAGAAGTAGGACTATTCGTGACATTGGTCCATTTAATTATTATTTGTCAGTGAGCATACAGCCAGTATGAGTTAGTGTTCGTGCTTTTCAAGGTACACGAACTTTTCAAGTTTAAAGATGTGAGAAAGATCCTATTATATTTTAAATGCTCTTCATAAAACAGTGTTGAATATCTTCACATGCATATGTATTCTGTATACATTGCTGTGTAGATCACTGAGTTTAAAATAGAACATTTCGAAAAGGCTTTATAGTGTATATTATGCTAAACTCCTGTATTTCGAAAGTCATTCACACTCAATTTTAAATTAATTCCTGTTTGCACGCAACAATACACATTCCGTTTTAGTTTCAAAACAAGTTTAATGAATCCCTCATTATTCTAGTTTGTTCTATCACGCGAACAAATCGAAAAGCCAACTTCGCTTTATGAAATTCAACTCCATTACTCTTATTTGTATTTGGTCGGGTTACTTTGTTTAAAAAGCAACTTTTGTCTTTAAGCTGTCGTAATAGGAAACAATTTCGCCCGCTGTTGAATAAAGCCGGATTTAAACTCAGTACTGTCAGCGGTTACGGCGTGGAATTAAGAAGTTTTAATATTTAATGTACAGGGAAACCGTATTTGCAATGAATTGATATGACTCTTGGATTAATAGATGGTAGTTTCTCTAATATTTTGACATTATTACAATAAGTATTATTATATAACATTACTGAAATAAAGTAGATATCTATGTGACAAGCTTGCTACACCATAGGTAGCGTTATCATTTCCCATCATAAAAGTAATAAGGTTTCTATCACAAGCTACACACCACACAAGCAACCCTGATCGGAAAACATTTTTTTAAAATATGTATCATATTAAATTATTGAGACTACACATTCTTATTTAAATTTCTCAGTAAACATTAACATCAACATTTTATAATAAAATTATTAATAAATATTCTGACGAAAATAAATAATAATTATTACGTTATTGTTGTAAGTAACGACAACATAAAAATAAAATGCGACTAACGATAGACAAGCTCCTTTACAATTTTAATATTGTAAAATTAATATAAGCGGTAGCAAAATTACTTGTTAAAATTACCTTAGTCGACGCTAGATAGAATAGGGACATGCCATCATAGTAACATTAAACCGTCCAATTTAACTTTCCGCCGCGAAAACTGCAAAATAAACTTTATTATTCACGACACAAGCGTCAAATGAAGTGCGCTTTTGAATTATGCGGCGTATAGTTGTATTGCTTCATCGCTTTAAGTGCTTTCAGGTGCAGATACATAAGGCTCTATGCGACACTGTGTCGCGATGGTTGAAAAAATCGTATAGCAGTTGACGGTGTGATTGTAGTTGGTAAACGTCTATGTCGAAAACATTTGTAAAGGCTCATTCATAGTGATCATAAACCTATCCACAATAGCATAGTAGCTATTAATTTACATTAGCAAACCTACACAAGAGATATTGATGCTTGAGACGTTTTCGCTTCACCCTTTTTAATGATTTACTTTTAGACACGTCTCCTCTTATAAGAAGAACTAGCTGACCCAGCGAACTTCGTACCGCCTAACAAACAATGTTAAGGGTGGACAACCCTTGTCACTAAGGGGTAT
>DWEM01000864.1:0-16478 GCA_018245935.1 Agara belti belti
GGCAGCGCGTGTCCTGCGAAGCGCCTAATGGCCGACATCGCCGCGGGCGCAACGTGCCTCACAGTTTAAATTGAACGTCAAGCTATCGATTTGCATAAATCACACCGTTACTATTTTCAATTATTTGAACGCTGCGATAGGCGTAAATAATGAATATATTCGTATTTTTACTACTTATAAATTCCCTATAATCATGTCTTTATTATCTCGGATCTCGGTAAAGTTGTATTTATATGGTAACTATTAAATTGCTGCCATAATCCTTTCAAAAAAGTTTAAATTAAATAAAAATTTTCGCATTAAAATATAAATAAGCATTGTAAGCATTAAGGGAAAGTCGACAACATGATTAATTTTTTATTGCTCGATTCATTTATTACTTGTGCTTGGACTTCCATTAATTACGATTCTTTATTTTGACAATGTTTACTGTAGGCAACGTGATTTGAGTAATATTTTCTTTCAATAACTTCGATATCGATAATTTTAAAGTTTTTCGATATTCAATTACGTTTTCCTACACAATCAGAGATTGCGACAACTGAAATTATAAACGGTAATTAATTACAAGTAGTAGTACAATCTCTAAGTCAGTACCAGTTTCGGCAAACAATGGTCTCAATCGTACGAGCCCTCGCTGCTCGAACCACGCCTGCTTCTTTCCGCGAACAACTTGACGGCTCCGATATACATACATGTACCTTATTTAAATATTTATGAATGCGAATCATTCTGTGCTCGTCATTGAATGATAACATAATTAAGGCCCAGATCGCCTGTATTATTATGCAGTGAAATGTCGAACGACTTTTTTTAAAACAAAGCTTTAAGATTTTGTATTCTAAGTACATAACGGTGCTATCCTTAGTTAAAATTAGCTACGTGAGTACATCTTCTAGATTCTATCTATTTAGAGTAGGGATTATCTGTCTAGAGTAGATACTATGTATCTAGAGTAATATAAAACGTAATTGTTTATATTATACGTCATGTAATTATACGACTATTATAACAGGTACGTGTAGCAAAGTAACGAGCCCACCCAAATATGACCCGTATATGACGGTGTATGTATTATTACAAAATTACAAATAGATTATGAAATCGATTACTCTAAATAAATAGTAAGGATTTAATGTAATAACTAGGTACCTACTACTTACATACATAAATAGCAAGATTTTCATTAATTGGAGTGTAAGGATATGTGCACGACAGTAGCGCAGCGTAGCATTCGCAACTATTCCCAGGCATGTCAAATAAAGATTTTACTATTTTTTATCGAATATATATAAAATAAAAATATTAAATATTACCGTTGTCGATGAGCAGGATTTATTAAACTCAATAACGTGAACATTTGTTCACTGCTAATCTTGTTAACAAGAACTCTAAGTTGGTAATGACATATCACTAGCTGGTAGAGGATATAGGAGATGATCATTCTTTAATGACAAAATAAATAATAAATCCTTGGGGCTCTTTGTTATTGTCGATTGATCTTTCTGATTTTTTTGTCAATACAAACATTATTATCTTGTTTTTTTTTTACAATTTTGTTTATTCTTAAACTATTTCAGCATCACTGTGATCATTATAGCTGAATCTATTACAAATACTCGAATATTGTTTTTCATAATAGAAACTCAGAAGACACGTTGACTTGATATCACTGGAGCAGTACAGTGGACTGTGGTCCAGGCCTCCTACGATTCCCGGAGAGACCTATGCTCAGCAATCGGACGTTTAAGGGTTGCAGTCAACGAAGTACTGCGAACTAGTGATGGAAGAGATAAAAAATTGAGGTTATTTTTTAAAAACATTTTAAAATTTATTTTTATTGGTATCGTTATTTTTGTTTACAATTGTTTTTTGTCATAAGTAAACAGATGTGAGTATATTAGTTTGCGTCTGCCGTAGCGGTGGCAATGATAATTAACATTGACGAGTAACTTGTACAACTAGTCAACACGGTTGCACTGAAGGCATCGAGCAGGTCTGTGTAATTGCGGGCCGGCACGCGACTGCCCGAGGCGTTCAAGCTTTTACCAACTTTTTGTCGCCGACAGACCTACCTACACAATCTCATATAACTTAAAAGTTTACCGTCTGACATGGATTAAAATTGTTTAGTTAACATATCATTCAAATTAAGTACTTTGTAATTACTATTTCTTCATGTTATCACAAATATTATGTTTTCTAAATCAGCGGTATAATATAAATTCTGAATCAGTTTAAGAAATAAAAATGTTTGAGTATATATATATATTTACGTGATGCTCGCAGACGGAAGTCTGGAGCTGTGCATGTAAATGACCAATAATTAATTTAATTTATTGGAATTATTATGCATTTGCACGAATACTTCATACCCTATACAACAGTGGTTAGTATCTACATAAGGGCACTGATGTCCTAAATAACTTATTCCGGAGAGCGAACATTCTCTGGCTTCCGGTAGGACCTAGTGCTATACTAATTTCAAGGACAAATATTGTGACCATCTCACGACTGAACATCAGGCTTGTATGTGTGCATTGTATGTGTGACCTTTTTATTTTTATTTTCGCGAAATCACTGCTAGATATTTTTCTTATTTTTTGATTTTATTGCTATAATAAAGAGTAGGTGATTGTTATATCAGTTGACATAGGAAACAGAAAACATCTGAGAATTGAAATATACCTATAATATGTACAGTAGGTAATTAATACGTTACACATAGAATATTATGTTAGTAAACATATATATTATTAAACACACATTAAATAATATTATTTTATTAATAGTACAGCGCGAGCCTGGCCACTGCGGCCCTCGCTATTTCTTACAACAGAAACCCGGGATTCTTTGGGTATGCATTCCTTACATAGTCTTGAAATTATGTTAGAAGTATGCACACAAACCAGTTGACGGGCCAGACGAGGACGGTAATTAAAGTAATCATAATTCTTAAACGCAAGCGTAATGTCTGCTTACGGTTTAATGCCCCTCTAAATACCGTCTACTGTTTACGTTTCCGTAAATAATACCTTCATATTTAAATGTTTCTATGAGCACTGCTCTTTGCTCAAATATTTATTAACCATAATTTAGGTACTGCTTAGATATCTAATCTTGATATCATAAAAGGAACTGCATTATTAACTTCATTAATAAAAGGGCTTAGTGTTTTATAAACGAAGTTCTTTTGCTCTTCTGACAAAAGAACTAATGCGACTAGTGAGGAGTTTTTGAAAACCATTTGGTTTTTATCCTTCCAATTCTAACTAAATTTCTGTACCAGAAATCAATGGAAGTTTGGAACTTACGAAATATGCACCAATACAGATTGATAGAGTACGCGTTAAAGGGTAAATAAATTTTACCAACGTTAAGATTTTCGACTAATAGATATAGTCAGTAAACCTTAGTCAATGCTTAACCTAAATGCCTTTGACAAAAAGCCGACATCCATTTTATACATACGTAGTTTTTATGGCCTGTATGTATGTAAATCTGCTTTAGGCAATTTGTAGGTAAACAAGACCTTCGACTTTATATGAAATATTTTACGACAATGCGTATTTCCAAATTATCCGTTGGTACCTAATAAAAATGTTTAATTTCGTACCCGATATCGTGTAAATAAGCTTTATTTTGCTGCCTTATTATGTGTATCATTGATGCTTCTTTCCAAACAAGAGATTCTGGTAAAAGGTTGGCATGAAATTTATTTGTTATAAATGTTAGATAGTAATGTAATAATCTATCACGTTTTATAAATGAGAAAGTGTCTCAATCGTTTTGACTGTGGTATTGACAGGGTAATCGAGAACATTTAACAAGTCAAGGTTTACGAGACACTTCCCTCAAGAAGAAATTCACGCTCTAAAGCTGGATTAATGTGGTGCTTTGTCTTTCCTTTCTCTATTTCACATCTTAGTCAGTGAAATATTAACTCAACATTATAAGTTTTTTTATTAATACGGCATAAATAGATGCAACACGCTTTATACCTAAAAATATGGCCAACGACTAGGTACATTCATATAAATGTATTTTATTTCATGGTACGTAAATCAGTAATAATCAAAAGGTTTTGTTATAGTACCTAGTGATACCCTAGCCGTTTGAATTTCAGACTCGTCTTCGAGGACTTAGGGATCGGTGCCCTGACCTCGCCCTGACTTCGCAATGTCATGTGCGTTTTTAAGATTATATTTTATTTGCTATAAAGGTTAAGGAAATTTTTGTGAGAAAACGCACACTCTTCTAATTCATGATGTTATCTTCACCATTATGTGCTGTAAGGTGTGAAAAGACCCATTTCCAATATTGGACCAATAAAAAAGTTGATGATTTTTGAGTTATTTTTAAATAGGTATAGCCCTCAATAATAAACTACATTACAAAAATTGAAGTGTCACGAGTAAAGCTAATAAAATTTGGCAAAATTACCTTTACAAGTATATACATTTACCAGCTATGTCGTAACATTACTTAAGTACTAATAGAACTTATGTATTGTCGCAAATCAATCAATCGATTCTTGAATAGAGTGTGAACGTATCTAATTTGATTTATGTTTGCAGTGAGATATTACAATGTTACTATAAATACCGCATACTACGATATTTATGTGTACTTACACACATTTATTATTGCGTGTTGCATTACAATTTATAAGCCTTAAAGGGGCTCTAACAAATAAGCCCCTCTAACAAATAAGCCCCGCTTGTTTAGAGAGTGGTTATGATTTGAATTTCTGTTGCGGCGGGCTCGTTTAGATGGCCGTGCTATTGTGCGGTGGACGTTATGCCCCAAATATGGCGCGCACACCTGTTAGCGGTGCCCGATAGCTTGCTAACTTAGCCTATTTGGCTAACTTAGGAGGTAGCTTACTTCATTTGTGCTTATAATCACTTCTGTACTAATTTTAGTAATGTTTTCAAATGATTAAGAACAACAATTCTAATCTTTAAATATATCTTCTCCTACTTATGATAAACGCGTTGTCAAAATCTTTTTGTTGATATAACAATTTTATGGAATGTGAAATGTAAATGGGCTTCAAGGAAATAAGAGATTAAAGAACATGCGGAGTTCGCAGATCGTGTACGTGATGTGCACGAGCGGCGATAAGCATAACATTAACGCTTAAAGTCGGACTCGGCCGAGATGTTTTGGTTTGAGACAAAGTATTCTTTAATATGTAGACTATTGCATTGATGATATTCTTCCGTTAGTTACGTCTGTAAGGAGCGATTAAATCACATAGGTGCATTATTTAGAAGTGTTGTGATTATTTATGTGATGTAACTTGATGACTGCCCTCGTGCTCGCGTGGTTAGAGACCCTCACTGCAAAACCGGAGGTCGTGGGTTTGATTCCCACCTAGGACAAACATTTGTTTGTTCTGTGTCTGGGTGTAATAAAAATATGTAATATAACTGTTATATTGTATGTATGTTTATCAGATGTCCGGCTACTATAACACAGGCATACAATTGTCTAAATTGGAATCAGACAGCCGTGTGTGAAATATACCCCAAATATTGTTAAAAGAAAAGTCGCATATGATGACAAAATTGACTTTTTATTATATATGGATTATTACAGTTATAAATTTAAATCCACTTCCCTTTCGAAACAACAATTAATAGTAATGTTGGTCGATAGAACGATTAATGCAATTGGCCACAGAATGGAAAGATTTAAAGGATTATGAAATTGCGGTTGTTCTATAACCTCAGATTAAGTTGTAAGATAATTCAGATTTGATTAATTTCGCTTTAGTTAGCCTAGACCAGGTCATATCATGTTTCGGATAAACCAGTTTATTCGAAAGTCAAGTTTAATTGGCTAATTTGAAATAAGTACCGATCTGTTTAAATTATCGTATTACTTATTAGTTAGCTTTTGTGCTATGTTCAATAGTACTGAATTTACAAAATTATTATTAAAAGTAGAAAAAATGTTCTCTTAAGATATAAGACAAAGAAGATATTGAATTTATGGACGTTCTTTAAAGCAGCTTTTGGAGATAAACGAGATGTGCAATACCATATTAAAAGTATATGAAACGACTTTGTGTGTTGTTTTCAAACTTCTTGATTGGTAATGTAGTAATAATGCTTTTGTACACTTGTGTCCGGATTCTTTAATTGGATGTGCGTGAGGAAGTAATATCGTAGTGCGGAGACGTCGAATTGGGTGCCGTTACAGTGTGTACCGTGTAGCGGCTGTGGCCTGCGTCGGGGCAGCGGCGCGGCGGCGCGGCGGCCGGGGCGCGACAAGGGCGAGCGACGGACCGTTCCAATTTACGGGTCACGAGCGGACCACTCGCGCGCCGACCTATCTGCTTTTCCTCCATAATTGAATCCAATGGCGTGGGAGACTCGACACGGCTAAATAAAATATTCCATATCTGTGCTATTGTTAAAGTTGCCTGTTGTTGCTATAAACATTGTTCTATCTATCAGATACAAAAATTTATAGCATCCGACTGAAATATTAATTAATTTTTTGACAATTTGCCGATTTATGAAATTTACCAGATACCAAATAAAAGAAACATTTAATGTTGAGTACTGGAGTAAAAAGTTGATAAACTATTTACTCAAGTAACGAACAATAAAAATGTATAAATCGTTTTTTAAGATTTCCCCAACAGCAAGTTAAATATGAATATTACAACACAAGGATTTCTCATGAGAAATAATTCCAACAAGATTTCTTTCGTACTGGAAAGCATATAACCTGATATTTGGGTCAGGTATTAAATGGATAATGTTGCTTTAAGGAACTACGTCAGCGTTTTTTGAAAGTGCGTCGGCGTCAATGTCTCAGTGGCGCAGAACACCTGCGCATGAGGCATGGCTCCGCGCTCTACAGCACTGCAAAAGCCGTCAACGGACGGACGGAGATCACTTGTTTCAAAATGTGTTGCGGATAGATAAACCTATCGAATTCAAAAACAGGATGATAATATACCTATTATATGCACATCTAAATGGTATACAATATGCATTCAAAAATAAGAACATAATAATTACATTGCTCTAAAGCCGACGCATACCCCAGATGTATTAAAGAAATATTTGGTTACAAATGTGCAATATCGAATAAACAACGCAAAACCCCCAGCGTTGATATAAATATCTGTATTAATGTTGTAGCTGTATTAATTTTAATATCTAAAATGTGTATGCCGTAGGTAGCAGACAACATAAGAATTGATCTAATAATTCTATAAAATCTTTAAATGTACCCGTATTTGTACAAATAAACGTTTGTGAGTGTATGTATGTACCTCATAATAAATTTGTCTTTGGTAATTTTAATACTGAAAGTTTCACGATTAAATTTAAAAACAAATAAATCATATCGTCTTGCTATAACATTGAGCACCAGTCACAGGGACCGTTTGAACGCTTTCCAAAAACGTCAACAAAAATGATTATTTGCCTGTAGCCGTAGAAACTTCGATTGAGTGTTTTATAACCTATACAGTGTTAGCATTCATTATCCCATTAAATTTGATAACCACTAATTAACAGGATGTCTTAACTGTATGCTTTAACAAACATTTAGCGTCACTTGAAATGCCAAATGTAAATCAATCATTTTAGTTTGTACATTTCCTTAATCGTGAAATCGAAACTGTACCTCCAAATTAAGACAGAACCCGCAAACGTATTCGCATGTATGGCGATCACATTATAAGGCGCATAAGCCGCGATACGGCCACGCGAAAGGTTAAGGGCATAAGACACCACGTGGGAGGTGCCAGCTTAAGAAACCTGAGATCCTGTCTTGTTCACAAATGGCGTCGATTTTCATTGCAACTTTGTCCTGAATGTAAAAGGTAGATTCTTAGATCGACTTCAAACAAACAGGTAGTTTGCAGTGTTCACACTAAAGAAGAAGGAAGAAAACTTAGTAATATTTCAGTTAACAAAGATCCTTTTATTTTCTTAAAATATGATAGTAAAATAATGATGATTTACAGCACCTACGATAAGGCATTACAATAATGACTAAAACAACTTAGAGATTGTCTATTACGGCAGCATTGAGGCAGTGGAATATAATGCAGGGAGGGATGTTTTATATGGCAATGGGTGATTGCACCACGACTCGACAAGGCGCGAATAGTGCATTATATGTGAGTGCGCAAGCGCAGTCGTGCACACGAGGCAGTTCATTATCGCGCGTGATGCATTTGCGCAGACGTTCGCTGCTTTCCCGCATTTCGAGATTTTAGGGCTTCCTGGCAACTTTTTCGGTTACATTTTATCTCCTCAACATATCGGCATCATTTTCTATCGACAATTGTTTATAAAATTTTTAATAGTAAGGTTTTTTACCTGTAATTCGAATGTAAGTTACTATTTTAAATATACTTTTGATATGATAAGTAAATAAATAAACCTTACTTGTAGATCGAGCTTGTAATGTATTTATATTTTTACGGTTGAGTGAACGACCGGAGGAAACTACGTAAAGAGATCGTCATGTCGCGTAGAATAATATGCGGAGGGCACGGATACGCAAAAAATCAGGTTGTTTGTGTCATTTTCTAGGATAATGTCATGAACTAGTGAATTAATTTGAAACAATATTGTCAGAGTAAACACATCCTCGTGATAAGGGTGTGCAAACGTTTTTCCTTAAATTAATTTTAAATGTAATTTTCTTATAGTTAAACAAGATGTTTTTTTAGCGTGCCAAGAATATAATTTGATTGTAGTGTTATTTAAAATGATTTTAATTACTTTCTATCAAGTTGTTAGGTTCTAGCCGATTTCTGTCAAATAAAGATAATATAAAATCAAAAATAAGATTTTGTATTGCTTATTTCTGGAATAGAGCAAATCCTATAAATTAGTATAGGAACCAGGTTATCAATGTTTTTGCTGTAATGAATAAATAATATCCAGCGGTGTCGAATTGAAATCTATTGATGATACTTAGAAGACTTTTTATTATACAATAGTTCTTATTATTCTTATTTTGTCCGTACCTTAATGTAGACATGAGAGTAAGTGCATTGTATTGCAATTCCAAGACTTATAACTTCTACTTTAAGTATGTAGTTCAATGTATGATTTTTAGATATATATACATTGATAGAAATACAAAAAGAAAAATGAAACATAATATGTTCTCTCACAATTATTTTTAAAGGTGTTGAAAGACTCTAAATAACAGTAAGAAGATAACAGTAAACCATGATTATTTACTAATTGCACAAAGTGTCGTAATACTACTGATTCTACAAGTCTTTATAGCTTTACATTGGGAGGCGTTGAAGACCTAAGAGGACTCGGGCAGATCTGCTAATAAGAAAAAGAAGTGTTTAAGTGCAAAAGGCTAAATATATGTAGCTGGCAGTATTTTCTTTGCCTAATAGGAAAATGTCTGATTGGCACTCTTTGCAGAGACAGTCTCTTTTGGGTAGTGGACCTCTTCGTTAACGGTGTATAGATCGGTGAACATAATAATTGCTAGTCTGACATGTCTAGAATGGCTATGAGACTTCGTAGCCAGGTGCTACACTTATATTTGCATTAATTATCTCATTGTTGAGATCTAACGAGATATAGTTTGCTGCTTTAACTGACAGATAGATAGACAGATAGTTACTGTAGTTGTTTTTTAATTAGCTGGATGGATGGTTGGCTGCTACCCCGTCTAATTCCGATTACTGAGCACAGTTTAATTAGTATCAGGTAATAATCGCCAGAATAACATCGCCCACAGCGCCACAATTTCAGTGTCAATATTATGCAGTTACTATCGACTTCTCATAGTAATGCACTGGAAGCGATTTCGAAGAACTTGTTATTATATTTTGTTTTCCGTAGTTTTTTTTTATATGTGTCTAGTCTAATGTAAGTTTTGTAAATTATCATTCTGGGCAATATGCCCTTTTTTAACATTTCTACCAATGAAGTATAGCTATCCTAATATGAAATTGGCTTTGTTCAAATCAAGTTAATCTAATCAAAAGTTAGATAGATGCCCTTTTTTAACATTTCTACCAATGGAGTATAGCTATCCTAATATGAAATTGATTTTGTTCAAATCAAGTTAATCTAATCAAAAGTTAGATAGGAAGTATACCACGTATTTTTTAGATTTTGCTCTTGGAATGGTCCTTTATGAGAAGAATATCATAACAGCTTAATGATACAATAAGATTCATGACAGTTACATGTTTCTTGAACGATGATAACACCTAACATTCAAATTCGAAGATAGCCCATGATTAAAAAACGTGTCGGTTAAAAATATAAGAACAAGTAAAACCTTGTTTAAAATCAAGATTAAGTAGGTTATAAACATAACGTTAGTATCAGACAAACATCCTGTGTTGCATAATTATAGAGTAAAATGTACCTACGATCGAATATATTTTTATGGTTTAAAAATGTAATTTAAAAAATACCTATACCTGAAAAAGTTAGCATCCTTTAAATGTCATATGCAAAAAACGCGCCATTTCCTTACTTCATAATTCATGATCTTGATAGTCATAAACATCTGTTATAGCTCAAATACGTATTGTTTTGAAGAGGAAGATTGAATATATAATTCGAAATCTATCTTTATTTATGTTCTGATGTTAAGTTTGAACGGAAGTGTACAAGGAAAACCGATATTTAGAATTTCATAACTAGCAGATGTAACCTATAATTGTTTATCTGGTTATCAGTATGATCTATCCCTATATTTATATTATGAATGCAAAAATGCGAGTAACTCTGCTTGTATTGTTACGTAGCGATTCTGACCAGGCAATTTTTATTGAACTCCGAACCCGATCAAAGTTACAGTGTAGGTACAGGCTATTTAATATACATTACAAACACGAAATAATTAATAAAATGTTAAATATTAAGTCGTCGAAGTCGATCAGGATGCTGTAGTTTTGTATATGACGAAATTCATGCGCGGAGTACCTTCAACATGGCTGACGATAAAAATGAGCATCGCGCAGTATCTTCGTTAAGAGCTCGATAACAAATATCGTGCGGCCGATTCACCGCGGTCCTAATTCCGATCAGTGATTTACAACTTGTTAATAATACGGCAAGTTTAAACCGCACACTCATAACTCAAGATCAGTACCGTAGCTTAAACGAAAATATTGATTGTAATGCTCTGGTTTACCTGACTTTACATGGGTGTTTTTTATAAGCCCATTCGCGAATTTATAGCTTCTTTAACGGTTCATCGGATGTAGGTTCAGCGATTATTTAACTATTCAGTAGGATTATTATGATATATTATGTTGTGAATGTAAAATCCGTCGTCTCTTAGATAATGACTGCGGTTGTAATTTCTATTGCACTTTTTATAAACCTATAATAATAATATCTTGCAACAATTTTATACACGACCATCTGGTTACAAATTTCACTCCGACAGAGAACAATTTCTTGTGTACATCACAAAAATATTTGTTCTGGATAGATCGAATCCAGCCAAGGTATTGTGGCGTGCAAGAGAAGCTATTGGGTGTTAATTAATTGTTGATAAAAAACTTGTAACATATTATATGTACCTATGCATCTAAATGTATACATATAAACGCATACATATACATAAAATTTAAGTATCTATGATATAGATTAAAATTTTAATGTCCATCTATAGAGTTATTTATACGAAAACGATAGGTACACGAACAATTCTTTTTAAAAATTTTGTCCATTCGTTAGTTTATTTATCCAGAGTAATATTTGGAACGGTTAAACCTATTCCGATGGTACTTTCACTGCAACGTAGAACAAATTATAGAGCTCTATGAGTAAAATTACGCTAAGTATGATTTACGTATAATCGTAGTCTTATCTGCGAGTTATGAACAAGCATAGGCATATGTGCTTTGTTAAAATGTTAAGAATGAAAAATGTAAATTAATTGCATTTAATATATAAAACAAGAAATTGACATACCGACCGATTGATCAAAACACCAGCGAAACCATTGGATCTAAAGGCATTCAACCTGCGGTAACCTTATTACATTTGTAGATATGTATATAATAATAACTTTATTATGAAATAAATCTTCGATAAATACAAAGTAAGCATTTATTAATATATAGGTAAATCAGCTATCTGTACAAATACGTGACCAGTACGTAAAACATCGTTTTACAAAGTAGGTGGGCACCTTCAACACAACAGTGATTTCTGTGAATCTTTCTCTTCGAACTGCGAATACGTCATACGGACAGTTTCGTGTTGCGCTATCAGTGGCAGATTGATTTTTTGATGAGTTCGGTTAGGTGATGTATTTCTTACGGTAGTCATTACCAAGGTGACAGATGGAGGTAATAAATACAATTTTAACACGGTTACCATTTAGTAAAGAATGACAAGTGAGAAGAAATATCCGAGTCGGACATAATTAGTAACGCAGGTGTAATTTGTGAGGTGATGGGCGTTATGCTTTTTAGACCTCTAATTATGAAAGTTAATTTGAACGTCTCTTATTGCGACAGCATTTAATGGTGAGTGAAATTTATTTGTCATGAAACAATTCTAAATGTAAAACACACATACAGACACCCACGCACATACACATCACACTAACAGTCCCATTCCTAGAGCCTTATTGTAGGTGGGTCACAGCTGTCCATGGGCGGGAATGGCCACTTGTGACTGCTGCCTGGTCGTTTGCTGTTTTCTTGATATAAAAAAAAAGATTACATAGTCATAACAAAAAGAGTGAAAGATTCCCTTGTGCGATGCTTAATCTTATCTTTGTTTTCGCCGGTGAGAAGATTAGTTTATCGTCAGTTAGGATAAGCCATAAAATCGTTTCGATTTTGAGAATAATAAATCATAATCGTTTTATCTTCGTGAACCTGTTTGACATTCAGTTACCTGTGCCCGTGATTGCTTGGAAGGTGGAACAATAAGGTCTGCGAGTAGTAGACGTGCGCCCGCGCGAGGTGAGCTCCGGGGTCACTGCTCTGACCTGCGCGTGGGCGCGCCCGTTTCCGCCCGCAAAACCAAATCATTCAGCTCCATACTCCTGATCTTAAACATATAGTACCTACTCATCTCATAAATATAACTAATTATTGTCAATTTTCTGTTTTAGCTTTGGATCTTATGTTATACATGACTATACATATATCATTATGTTATGCGTGGGTTATCTAGGAAAGTTTTATAATAAGTTCATAGATGTTGTACAGACTACAAGTACTTACATGACGTTGAACTGATTATGCAACAAACATACGGTATAATTTTTGATATACAAAGCGTTCGTTCGTATTATTGGTGATATTTAAGTACCCATAATAAACACTGTCGTAAAGAATTTTGATCTTATTTCGGGTATTCATTATTATAGCGAATTTATAGCAAAAAAGTTAAACTTACGGTTGATTAAAATTAAACATAGCGACTCTACACCGTTAAGAGGTCATGACGTGTTACATAAATGCGAAAGATTTTTCCGGTTTCATTGTTAGTTAGTGCGTGCATTGTCCGTAGAACGATCTACAATTAATAGTTTAAAACAATCGGGTTTAGAAAAGCGCCGTTAGTTCACTCCATCTGCGTCAAGAGCTCCGTGCCGAAATATGTTTATCGTCCATCGCCAGATTGAATATTCGAAAGTCCTCGGTGAGCAACAAACTTGAAATTATTGGAAGTAATATAAAAATCAGCAAATACTAGGTTGCATGTCATTAGTAATGTAAATATTTTTGGACACTTAAAATATTTAATTTACATTGCCTAAATTATGCTTTTTTTTTTAATTTACTGTTAGTGATTTGTCTTACTACAACAAGGATAAAGATACCATTTTCGGTATCTTTATAAATGAACACCAAAAACGGCCTACATCATAGGTCTAGAACGAAGTGTAGTATAACTTACGAGTGTTGCGTAAATACAGAGCCAGTGTTCTTGGAACAAATAAGGGTTTATTTATGACGATAGCTTACCTATAGCTTATATTGCACTAACAGCATAGTATATTTAATATTATCATCGCGTCTATTAATATGGCATATTTTAAATAAATGGAGGAATTTTTAATAGATGTTCAAAAGTGATAAATCATTGAATGCTTCTGTGCTACAAAAGTCGTGTTTCACTTTCGGAAGCTCTCGGCTTCGCTACCCGGCAGGTTATAAACATTACATTAATACCTGGTCGGTCACTAAAGAGTGTCTTTACCAATTTACGTGATAATATGGACGGACTTTTCATCGTTCTGATCAAAAACCCCTTATGATATACCTAAATCAAGTTCATTGTTGTTTCATTTCTTACATCTTAACCCAGGATCCGTCGACTTAGATGCGACATCGATTTAAGTATTATTTATATTTATATATTATATCAATAAGATTTAACAATTGATTACTGTTCGCCAACAATTTCGTAAAGATTTTGAAATAATTCCAATCTAAATTATATTACTACATATGTAGGTACCTACTCGTATACTTAAATTCGTTTGTAAGCAACATATTAGTAGTAACACAATAAACTGTTCTTATGGTAAATGGTATACTTATGGTATACTTAAAACTACATACTAAAAAGTAAATAGATTCGGTATATATGTATGTGCCTTCCATGAAAAATTTGTTCGTTGATAACCATAATTTAGAATGTTAATAAAAAAAAATACTATGATAAAAATATGATAATAATACTCTATTAATTTTCATTAACTTACAAAGATTATCCGAGACATTCCAGAAAAGTCTGACAATTCTTTTCGTCATCAATTATGGGACTTAAATTTAATGCGGCACATTATACAACCTACGACATATCTAAAGCTAAAACTTTCATATATGCCTTCGTGGTAAGCGTTTACACTCCAATATTTTTTGGCATCGGGCCATTGTATGCAAATGAAGAAATGAATGTTTTCACTGCAACAAATCACGAGTAACGGTTTCCTAAGTGAAGATTTGTCGGCCAATAATAATTATCACCGGCTTGTAACAATTCCTTTGCATATTGTTATACTTATGTGATAAGGTCAAGTTAAATTTATTAAAGTAATTGATATGTAGGTAGCTATGTAATTATACCTGTTTATAAATAAATAACAACGTGTGCATTATTAATTTACTTAAAGAATGGATGCTTAAATTTGAAGGGTAGGTATCTTATCTAAAATGAGTTTAATAGTTACTTTATTCAGTTACTTCAGGATAGTAATTAACATAACAATCTTAATATCCCTTATTATGTAGTTACCACCTACTGTAATTTCTGATATAGGTACTTAACGCCATAGTTAAAAAGTAATATTCTTAACTTGGTAGCTTTTAAGTACTTCGTAGATCTATTTCTACTCGAATGAGAAGCGATGCGCCGACGATGCGGTATCGTGGTTTCATCGGAGATTCTTTAGAATCTGACGATGCGATAACGTAAAAGAAATCATAATTTCGTCAACGGAAAGTGATGTTATGGAAGCAGTGCGCTGGTAGCAATGACTAGCGACTGATTCAATTAGTGATTGCGCTCACTTGTCACCGGCGCGGGGAGCGCGCTCGGGCCCGCCGCGTCACGCCGACCACTCACTGCCTGACGCGATGATACGATCTACTTTACAGCCGAGACAATGTCGTGATGTTTTAAGCTGTGATCTAAAAAGTAAATGGTCGAACTTTTTAGGATACCATTAGAGGCTCTTTGCTATCGTTTAGCTTCCATTACTAGAAAAATTGCTCAAAATACAGAGACTATTTATATACCAGTATATATTAAAATCTCCAGTCATAGTTTCTGTTACTGATGATCTACTGATTCCTAGTTTTGTTTTGTTTACGTTACGTTATTTCATTACATTATATTTTAATTGTAATTCCTAGAATTTTTTTGTCTATATTTGGTAGATTGTAGGCTATTTTTATACCCTTAAGTGATAAAGATTTTCAGCTCCAGATATTTTTTATAGCTTTTTTTATTTCTTTTTTGTCATCAAAAAATACCTATAACCCCAAATTTAAAGACAAAACAAATACATTCAAACATACTTATAATACATTCGTAATTTTTTATTTCACAACCGAAAATAACCACTACAAATAATTTATATGGCAGAACAACGTTCCCCGAGTCAGCTAGTTATATATAAGATGACATACTCAGGATTTATTACTATAAAAAAAAAACGCAACATCACGCCTTTATTACTATCTGATACTATAATTTAATAACATTGAATTTTTAACGAAAACGAAATTGGTAAGTAAATTGTATTAAAAAATAAAAAGTTTGAACAATATTTAGACTGTTGTATTTTGTATATTGTGTTAATTTTTATATTGTTTATCAATGAACATTTTTTACATGGCATTCTCATTAGTGGTAAAGACTAATGAAGTTTTATAAGGATGTCTGACAAATCTCGAATGAATACCCTTAACTTTTCATTACGGTAAACGTAAATTTGTCTCGAAAGATATGCGTATGTTGGGCGTCTAC
>DWEM01000865.1:0-16473 GCA_018245935.1 Agara belti belti
ACTGGTGAAATGTGGGGGTGTACTACACTCCTCTGCCTACCCCTTCGGGGAATACAGGCGTGATGTTACGTATTACACACTATCCCGAATTCGTTTCGACCGAAGCGACTTCGTCTTATACTGTTTAGCGATAACATACTCTAAGGAGTGCAGGTTTCCTCACGAATTACATTTGCATACTGTCTTTGCAGTGTCGCAATTGTAGTTCTTCGGAAGCCGTCTCCGTCGTATTAATACTAATTTGAATAACCGGTCGATATTTATATCGAGCTTACTGTATTGCACTTATGAAGATGTCGACATAGAGAAATGTGGGTTTAGGTCGGCTACTTTTTGATTAACAATGGGAGGGCCGTGAGATCGAAACATTGATGATAGTCGATAGCGGCTAATATTTGACATGAGAAACAAACAAGTGCTGTTGGAGATTAACGATAATAATTCGAATGCATATATTTTATTACATACGCATAATAGACGTATGCAGTTTTGTAGACATGATTTATCGACTACGTGCGATGCTTAGCCTGTGGTAGGCTTAGAGAAAGCAAGCGAAAATAACAGTAAGTTATTGCCCTACTAGGCTGCGGTTAGTAAACTTATTTGCCGAATGAGGGCCGTGAGTTTGATTCCCAATTTTTTCTGATATCGCGCTGTTTTCATTACATCCTTATTGAGCGACTTATTTTATATTCAATACTAGTTCTATGTTCTAAGTTTCCAATTTGTGTGGAATACAGACTGCGTCTACAGACTAGCTTTTTGCGGGTTATGTATATTGTATACCATTCTCTTACGAAAGCATCGAAAGACTATAATTTAGGAACGCTCAGAGCTTTATCCATATGCAAGACTTCATAGCTTGCGTTGCAGTGATCCATTTTAAATGGCTCCTAGCGGTTGCTTACAAGTGACGCAATGTAAAGCGAAATCATAGGGTTGTCACTTGTGTTTAAACAATATAATTTTCATGTCACATCGCTTTATATTTATTTGTTAAATAAAAATAAACCACGTTTTACTAATTACATAGATAAGCACCAAACGAAACCAAACCTATTAATGTTGTAGTCATATTTATGTGGATAAGTGAATAAGAACTCTTAGTATCGATTAGTTTAATATTTAATAATAACATCATTAATTGGCTAGTATCCATCAGTAACGGGACAGCAGGAACAGAACTATTAGTGACATTAGTAATAATTGCAATACTACTATTTGTCGGTTACAGTTAGTATTAGTTAGTGTCCTTACTATTAGAGGTGGCATGGCTGGTTCATCATGAGGACCGGCATCCGCGCGCTTTACCCGAAAACCAAATTGTTTTAATAAAAATTATTTCACGGTAAAAATAAGTGCAGCGATTTTACTACTTATTATCATAGTCATTTAATTTTTTGTTAGAATGCACAACCCTAAGGATGAAGCGCGATCCGTCATAGTTGACAAAATGTATAATAGTAGCCAGAAATTAGTGAGATTGATGACTCTTGTTAACGGTAACCTTTAAAGAGCAAACTTGATTAAAACTCAGATTTGAGAACGTTAAAAGTTTATTGTTTAACACGACCATATGTCTTGTTATTGTTTTGTTACCCTTGTTAACTAAGCCTGTCTTATTCATATTCTTAAAGTGAGGCGTCAGTGTCGGGAATGATCAATCAATTATTTCATGTCTTGCGATGTTATTGTTAAACAACATATCACCAAAAAAGTTTAGTGATCATTTTCAGAGTTCTGTACGTGGGCATTGAACTTTGCTAATAAAAAAGCATCCTTCAAAATTGTATGGCGCGTTAAAATATTTGAATTAGTAATCTTTAATTATAGATGAGTTTATACTGTCTTCCTACTTTAAAAGTTATAGTGAAATTAAAAGTTTTTACAGCTTTAGTTCTTAGTTTATCCGTGATGTTATCAACCGTTTAAACTCAATTGAGAAATAAGCGCTTGTAGCGCTCTTTATATTGGAATAACGAGATCCTTATAATGCAAATGACGCACGAATTAGCGCTACTCCATTACCAACGTGTTAACTATTACCTCAGCACATTTACACTGCATGCTAAGTACACGCAAATCCATGGCAGACGCTTGCCGATTTCGCAATGTAGTATATTGTTCGGTTGTGACACCCTGCCAAACGTGACATGCGATATGACACCATTATAGCGCTAATGCTATGTGATTTCACTGTGATTTAATCCTTAATTTATTGACGGGGTTTAGTGATAACAGCATTTACATATTAATTAAAGATAAGATAGTTTACTATTCGCAAATGAGACATCAAAATAAGGTCCATAGATTTGAAAGACTGATTAGTCGAGCAGCAACCAATCTAGACTATTCTAGACCAAAAACCAAATACTTAATTGATGATTGTGTAATGAACGTCCATTACTTTCTGTTTTCTGTTCTATGTATGCATGTAAAAAACATTGCAAAACCCAGTACTTCAAAGATAACAAACATAATTTTTAAAGGCTTTCGTTCATTATAAAAGCTTTTTATAGCATATAACAATGTATTGTCAACAAACACAAAAATCAAACGCTTATTTAAATTGCGTATTTCTACGCGTACCAAAATTTTGAGAATAATTAAATCAAGTTAAAGATACTCGATAAGTGCAGGCCGCGATTCAGAAAACAAAAGCCTCACCGTAAATAACAATAGCCTCGTTGGGGACACGGCGTCTATTATCAAATCTTATCGAACTGTTATACAACCTTACACAATAGTGTCAACGGGGTGTTAATTCTCACGGCGTTAACTGGCCCGAAGGCGGCCGCGAGGTCAGCTGTCAATGTCGATATTGTTCAGAACACTGGAAGATGCATGCTATATATAATTACACGTAATTTGGTGACAAGCCAGTAACCACTTCACGTGGGAATGAAATGAACGAGGTAAACAGATAGGTATGATAAGGAATAGTAAAGTCGAAGACATATTTATGATAGGTGACATCTCAGCCGCCACTTGGTGTGAGAAAGATGAGATACCACAGAACATGTACATTTAAAACACAGTGAAATAGAATATACCTCTACAAATAATAAAACATATATTGTTAGATGACAAGACATCTACCATTTTACGTGACGATGATGGACAACAAGGTGAGCAACAAGGTGAACAATTTCTTAAACGTACCCCGTTTAAGAAATTGTAAAATAACCTTTAGGTATTTATATTATCGAAGAAGAAAACGGATATAAAACATGAAGAATCCTAAGGCGTTTTGGAGATGATCGGTCTCAAATTCATAACCATCACTAATTTAGTTAGGCTGGAAAAACGATCCTGTCAAATCTTTTAAATATTGCAGAATATTGTCCGACACGGAACCTTAGTACGGGCGCTAAGCTTGTACCACAATTGGGATATAAAATATTAAAAAAAATAGATGTATAAAAGAACAATAATAGATGCTTCGTACAAGTCCTGATCTTAAACGCATCTATAAAACAATTAAGTTTATTATGGTAAGGCGTATTAAACACGATAAATATCTTATACGAACACGTGGTGATCAAAAAACGAATACAAAAAGCAAATTATAATATGAGTTAAACTTGACCAAAGCTTCACCAAACTCTTATCTAATTCTGACAGTGACAAGGGCGCGGACTAATGGCGTGGAAACGTAGATAAATTGAAACAACAAAGTTATTTCTTAATGACAAGTGACAAGAGAGGAAGCGAAATTGCTACTGCCCGTGGGAAATTGTCAATATTAATTGTACAATACATTGATAAATGTAAAGCCGCTAAAATCTGTCACTCGGTGCTCCAGGTTTTGGTAATTGACATGTTCATTGAATATTTCCGTTTTTTTAATCAAAACAAGCCTGTTGATAAAGTTAGTGACCTTAATTACTAAGCTAGTGATTTTGGTTTCAATTTTCATTCAGGACTAACATCTATGACATACCCAAGTACATATTTATTAGACGTACGTAATTTAAAGTTTATACAAGTTCATTCGTGCTTCAAATAATTAATAAAAAATGACATTTGCCCGAGTACTATGGTCTTTCTGACCATAGCCCATATTAATTCTAATATTTATCCTAAAAGTTCCTTGCTTTCTATAGCGGTTTTAATTTCCTTCTCAATATCTCGTGTAGATTGACCCATGCATTGTTAGGCAAATAATTTGTCATATAACGACAATTACGTTCTAGAATCAATGGAGTTAAAACTATAATATGACCGTTCCTTTACTAAATGTTCACTGGACTTAATTAACCTAATATCCTTCAAAGGTTTAATGGGCAATTAGAAACAGGTGGATGTCGTTAAATCACTTTTACATCCTGACATTTAAAGTAATTCGAACATTCGAAATCGCCAGTCGGTATAACGTTCGTTTGGCTAGATTTCACAACATTTCCTAGAAATATATCTGTTTTAAGGCTCGACCGTATATAGCTTCATGTGATCTGACCATTTAGGAATGTAGTAAACGATCATATTTTATGCAAATCTCATTCCAAATTATATTTTTGAGAGTAATTTCAGCTGCAATGCTTCTTTTAAATGACTGTAATGACAGAATTTTTTTCTAACTCTTTTATTGTCCCACTGCTGGACAAGGGTTTCCTCTTATTGCGAGAAGGTTGTACGGTCATAATCTACCACGCTAGTCGAGTGAAGATTGACAGACTTCATAAACTTCAGAAATCTCTATACTTATAAGTTGAACAAGCCTGAAGCAAACGACTGTTTACAACAACTTTTAAACAACTTTTCTTTCATTATAAATAATTTGCAAATACGTTCTTAAAGAACGCAAATATCGGTTTATACTATAACTGCTGCGAGAAAACCCCGAGACAAGTTCTAGGTCCTCCTTTGATAAAATGTTCATTGTTACAGAAATATTTGTAAATAAAATCACCAATTTTGTATCGCTGTGATAACATATTCTCGGAAGCTTCCTAATCTTTGTGTTATTAAGTTAGCTCTGTATTAGTTGTTTTTTTTGTATTTAAAGTTATTTAAATAGATTCATATGAGATCTTGCGTGGAATATCAAAATAATCTAGACTATTCTATGTATTACTAGTGCGATACGATGTAAGGTGTTTTAGAAGGCTTTTATTTGTTCCATGTGTGACCTCGATACGGCAGCTCGACAGTTAACCGGTTATGCAACTGTGTGCTTTACTAAGCCACTTGTAAATAACTTAGGTTACAGTCACACTAAATAACGACAGATATAATTGTAAGGCTGTGATAGTCTGGTGGGTTGGAATTCAGCTTCTCGGGCTCGGGTTCAAAACTATAGCTTTTCAAATATACACGTCGTGACAAATCCTGAACTCATTAGAGTTCTTGACACTTTCTCTTAGATGTGACAAGACTTTCAACGATTTTGACCAACCTGTGGCTTAAAAACCTCATTGTCGGATTCGTCGACTTCTGTAGTATGACCTGACCCATATAGTTGACCCACGCAGATTATACTAAGACTTTCCTGAGCCTGAGATTAATTTCCAGCGTCAAAATCCTAGCAATCAAAACGAATTCTTCAAAATCGTCACATTCTGCCGATCAAACTGTGAAGACTGTGAAATTGCATGAAGGCTATGAAATATGAATAAGATTTTTGAAATAGGTTAGATCTTTGGCCGCTACTAAGTCTGATGCTAACTACATATCCGTCCTAAGGTAGACCATGTCTAAATAAAGCTTTTTCACCCTTGCTTTTAGAATGTACAAATATACCAAACATTCAAAACATTTATACCTTTTATTACGTCCAATGTGCGTTTGCCTTTACGTGTTTTTGCATTTGATGATTTCATGTAAGTTACTCAGTCATCTGAAGGCGGGTTTAGAGGTCGGTTTATGAGGCATTGTATGTCTATAAGTATAATTCGTTTTGAAATACTCAGATATTTCATAATGTATTGCACTATTGTCTGTTAGATTGAAGTATTTTTTGCACTGTTCCAAATATAGCGAACGAAACAAATATTGTATAATTTTTTGCACCTTTTTGATTATATTACGATAAAGGATGTCTTATTCATAATTAAACTATTCTGGATAATAGGCAGAGCTGTTATTTTGACAAACAAAGTATTTGTAAACGCCATAATTAGCTATCTTTCGATCTATTGGTAAATCTTTGAAAGTTTTCAACGTTTCAAAATGGCGTAAGCCAAAAATCATGATGCTCCAATGCGGACGGACCTCAAATAAATAAAACACTTATCACTAACAAAACTGACATCATATGGATTGCCATTGGTGCCATACACATTGGTGTATCAAAATGTATTTTCTATTCTATTTTCTATGTATTTTCTTACATTATTTATTTTCTAAGAATTTTTCTTTCATAATAGAAATTATTAAAAATAAAAATGTCTGCAATAAATTATCAATTGAATGAAATGTTATATCAGTAAACACGATACACACGCAGGCATACAACACAGGCAAGTAAACATTACATCTGCAATGAAACATTACACTCGGCGACGAGAAACAAACATCAAATCTCGATCTTAGAACGCCCACTTAATGATAACGGAAAATGAATAAATAATGGCCAGGAGAGGTCGACCGCTTTCAAAGCGAGCAGTGTGAGAACACAGCCGTGGAACAATGAAGTGGCTCGCCATCTTGATTGTGCACCAACATTCCTCCTTCGATACCTACGCGAAAAACTAAATATGTCGACGATTTTGTTCGTTAAAATACGTTACAAAGGAACCGTCGTAAAAATTACATACTAAACAGTATAAATAAGAAAATACGTATATACACATTTTCATATAACATAAAAGCGAAACAATTACATAAGCGCCAATATTTTATGAAATGAGACTTGTGTCTGCGAGCAATCTCGAACAGCGAATGCTTGACTGACGGAATGAACATTGGGCGTTTTTAATGATGTACAGTATTTTGGCCAACCTTTAGTGACATGGAGAGATTATTAGTGACAGTTAGTTAGTTATATATATATATTTATATATATATATTTATATATGTATATCATGTAATGTTAACTGGTCTATTAATCCACAGATATCTCAAAAAATTACTATTAAAAATCAGAGACATTCTCTATCTTAGAATTAAATAAGAACTGTCTTAGATTGTAGTAAGTAACCTTTTGTTCCGTATACGCTATATACTTTGCCAACTCATTATTGGTATTTTCAAATCAGGTTTACTAATATAACAGCTCAGGGAGCGGCGCTAGAACTAGATCATTACTAGATTTTTACCATATAAAGCGATGTTGTTTTTATTCAGCCGCTAATGTCGTTGTGGACCTGACCGCCCAGTAATGCTGCCGGTGACCAATGAGTCATCGGACTGGATATGTTACATTATATAAGAAATAATGCAACAAATTCATATGAATCGTGCACTGGAAATGTCAAGGAAGAACTTTTTTAATCTGCCGCAGTTTTAAATATCGCCGTGAATTAAGCGAATTAAGCGCACGTGACACAAGAATCTGAGGACTAACTTTCAGTATATAATATTTTTACGTTTAATTTACGTTGATCATGCCTATCACCTTTATTATTATCAGTAAAAATATAGTTCATAGATGTAATCATAAATTTTACTTTTAAAATAATCTACAAGTATGCGTGTATACAATACGGCAATCGAAATGTCCCAAGTGAACATGAACTTTAGTCGATTACAATAAAGTCTAATTTAGTTTGCCGGTTTTTACAATACGCAAAAGACATTCATATTCCCCCAACGCCAGTATGACATCTCTTCCGACATTCCCATAATAAGCGGAGGCTTGAAGTTGTAAAGCTGAAATGTTACTTGTATTTTTTTAATTAATATGCTAAAATTGCAGTTCCTATTTGGTATAAATCGTACTTGTTTTATTAATAATCGCGAAGTAAATTATTCTTCGTACAATTTTAAATCTTTTTTATCTGACAGTTTCATAAATACTCTGTGAAATTGGTTGAAATTGAATTCCATTGCGCGTAAACTCGGGGCGCGTGGAGCTTACTCCAAAACATTGCTCCAGTAGGAATTCACGGATAATGGGTGTAAAATCCTTTATTATACAGATAGTTTATGCCATTAACCAACTCTCGTTTGTACTTATGGCACTATACAACTTGATCTGCGTGTTTAACACTCTTAAGAATCAATCAAGGCTTATAATCAGAGAAATCACAAAAACTCAGAAGCAACTTATAGAACCCTGTACTTATTCGCGCTTGTCCATCCAACAGATTGACAAAAGACTATAATTTTTTTTCCGAGAGGAGCCGAGCGCTAGTAACCGTAAACGTGTTGTCGTGACTTAGCTTGTAATGAACAAACCGAATCTGAAATTTATTTTCACTAAATTAAACGGTTAAATTACATATAGAAAAATTCTTAGCCATTTACAGGGTAGAATAACAATATGTATAACAATATTAAAAATCTTAATAACTAGGCTAAATGAAAAAATTGCCGACAACCCTGAGCCTGGAGTTGCCATCGCTCCACCAATGTTTGCCGCCAACCAACAGATCAGGTTAAATTACGAGTACAACATTATCTATTATGGCAAAATATTCCCACTTACTTATCTTCCTAGTATTAAAGCGTACGTAATGGATTTCAGCTTAAACATTGGTCGGCAGCGACTGCTCCAACACGTGCGCTGTGCATGCCCATTAGCAACATTTATGAAAAGGGGTTAATAAACTCGAGAAAATTCAAAGCCATTACACGATCGTTTGAAACGTGTTATGTCTCGTTTTTTGCGGTAACCGCGGTGCGTAGATGGAGCGCGTCCAGCTCGGTTACCGCGCAGAAAAACAAGCGAGCATCGGGCAAAAACCAAGCGAGGCGAACGGTAACATCGGGTCGGGGACCCTCTTTTATTACATTACAATCGTGCAAACGCAACATCGATGTCGCACAATAGCAATAACTTTCAACAGCTCCCGATGCGAAGGTCTCAAATAATGTTATGTCAGGCACGGCTACCTTGTAACGCCGGCACGCCGGGCTTAAGATAATCCTTGCAAGACAAAAAAAAAATTATTATCGTCCCTAACAGGGCAGGCAGAGAGCGTCAGATGCCAAACCGCTCTCTTTACATACTCGAGGTGCTTCTCCTACATTTGCTACTTTATTCTACAAGGCAGAGCACGTAGTGACATGGCACACATATTTATAACAATTTCTAAATAAGTGTGTTAATTTAGTAAAGAAAACAACTGTTCGGAGTCGGAAGCGAACCCACAACCTCTCTAGTCAGATTCAATAACCACTGGACCTAAGCCCGCCCTCATCGGTAGCAACCTTTTAATGTTAAGCAGTTTGTTTGCCCTTGCGTTACTTTTACGACATCCACGATTGGCGTGATCGATCAAACATTATAACCACACGATACCTTCTCGATCTGATTGTAGTTACGACGAGTAATTACGTTTCTCCAGACTTTTTGTTTCGCGCCGAAATAATACCTGATTAGTGTAAAAGGTATGAGACAAAGAGAAAGTAAGTAATAAATAGAAATGAGAACAATTCAATGATTTAACGTCTTGCTTTCTTCCTCTCTGTGGTTCGATAGAAATTACTTTTAATAAATTCGCATTTACCTATTAGATTTCTTTCGTAGGTTAGAGAGTTAGCAGTTTTCAAGAACATAAATAAGGAATGAAAAGTAAGTTCATTTATCCTGTCTCTAAAATCCAATATTATATTACATACACTTTTTTCCAACTAGAGTACAATTAGACTGTTGCGTTTAAAATCAGAATCAGTTGATTTAGATTTAGTTGCAACCCATTTGGCGTCCCGCTGCTGGGCGAGAACTCTTCAGCTATCACTAGAGTCTTGAATAATATTCCACCACGCTTTTCCGTTGCTAGTGATATTTAGATTTAGATTTAGACTTCTTAACTTTGAGGTTATGTTAAATTAACAAAACAACATTCGTTCTACTTATGAATGTGAGTAACAACAAAAAACCCGTAACACCGGTACCAGAACGGTAACAATAACGCGAGCGGTTAGAAAGTGGTCGTCCTTGCAGTAAAAGCCAGGAGAAAGTGCTCCAACACCACACAGTACAGATATATACCATTGTATAAACACAGTATGATCACCGCACGTACATCTATCTCAGCTTCGTTTAGTTTATCTACATTGATAAAACATTACCGACATTTTAAGTTACATTTCACAGGCGAATAATAGATACATATAAAATTGTTGGGTGTTTGTATTCGTAATTATACTCCTACTGGCTCGACCAATTATGATGAAATTTTTTATTGTATTTATTAGGTCATGTGGTTGCGTCTGAGGCAATTAAACAAAGTTACCTAAAGTTAACCTTGCCTGCAAATATTACTAGATGTTACATCCGAGGTGATTTATTAACTATGCAGTTTTATTCCTCTGTAGGTACTAAGGATCACAAAGAATTAGAAATCGATATTTCGGATTTCAATCGATCGTTAAATCACGTAAAAACATGAGCGCTCCTTCAAATTAAAGTTCAACATTTTTTTTCTTTTTTATTAAAAAACTTTATTTACATCACTTTATTTTTGTAATCAGTTTTAATAAATTGTTTATTTTACTTTACAGATGATAATTTTCATTTCATTTTATTAATACAGTTGCAGTTTCTTGTCGATGGTAATTCTTGAAAATAATCAGCGAAACCAAATAAGAAACGGAATGAAGTTTTGACAAGTATTTCACAAGCGTCACACTGAAGTTATTATAGTAAATGTTTACGGTCGGTTTCCTATTATATTTTATGTTGATTTACCGAGAAGCGACCCAGTGAATAAATATTTAAACGAAACATACGTGGCCTCGTATTTAATACAAATTTATGTTAAGATGTGATTATTTGCATACGCGCGGTGATCTTGCGAATGTCTACGTTTGTTTGGTTGGTACGTTCACTTGCAATGACTTATACCAACATAATATTATTACTAACATTCTACTAATTAGTGTTAAAGACAAAATAGATTATTTTGTAATGTAGCTGGGTTGAACTTACCAATTTGGATACATTTCTTATATAAAAATCATTAACATACACAAATATTTAAAGACATCCTTCATTTATCCAATTCAAACTCGACCCACCTAAAGTGTTCGAATATGCGCCCAGCAGTGGGAACAACTTACACCTGTACCATTCATTTGTAAAGATAATAGCAAACGAGCAGGTAGCGGACACAAGTGATTAGTGCCGCCTATAGACATCTGTAACCAACTTCTAATAGGACGACGAATGGGGCCGTTAGTCTGAATTGGTTCAGTTAGTAAAAGGTGTTAATAAGAATTGCATCCATTATAATTTGGTTATACATTCGCATACCATGTACGAACTAAACTTGTCCGATCTCGAACACCTAGACCATAACAAATGAAATATGTACATGTTATCCGCACATCGTCCTTGACGGTTCGGATGTGATGAAATGCCTAGAATCATACTACACTGCTCTGTCTCACCAACAACGAGAAAACGATAGACAATAGGCGTTTTCTCAACAAAATTTATTGGCTCAATTTTAATATAGATTTGTTCGAAAATGACTTAAGCACAAGACACTAGTGACAGTAACCCTTTTTGCGCGCCATTTCTGAGCGCGGGTCTCTCCAGCTATTGCGAAAGGCCTGGACTCCACCACGCTATTCTCGAAACGCTCGTGTTAATTAGCCACTAACCACCATCCATCTACGTGCCCACCACTCCCGATATGCACATACATTAATCGCGTTTTTAAGGTATTTTGTCGAATGGACTCGTTGCCCGTGTGACTGATGCTTTATGTTTTGTCATTAGCTGCACCGTGCCATATATGAGATCAGAGGTCCTTTGAACGTTATAAAACTAATTCGCCGCGACCGTCCTTGGATTAGATACGCTCATGATTATTGATTGCGACAATCCTAATATTGGGTATATTGACTAGCTGTATGGTTCAGTAACCCTGACGGCTTACCGGTGATAGTGGATTCATATCCCAATCAAGACAAACGTTTGTGTGAAGCTCAAATATTTGTTATGTTTGTCTATGTTAATATTTATTATTTAGTTGTTTACGTAGTTCAAGTTGTGTGGTTAAAGAGGTTTTGCCTAGTTTTGGACCTAACACGTGCTTGACGTTGCCCCCAGAAAATATTAATATTATTACAAATATTTTTTTCTCATTCGGTAAACATTTATCACCAACCAGCACATATAGAAGATCATTAGTGCTTTAACCATTGATTAATTGTTTCGAAGCATGTTTCGGATGCGCTAGAAACGACACAAAGACTTACAAAAGAGTTGAGAATGAATATAGCTAATAATAGAACATTGTAACATCTATTATAGTATATTCGCCTGCCCCTGTATTATTAATATAAATCAATCAATCATATTTATCTAAGGTACGATATAAAATGTGTCAAACTATTTTATTATTATATAAGACTTATGATGTAAAAAGTAATAATAATAATGTAAAAAACGCTGCTAGGATTTAAGTATAACAATTTACTCCAAGTGACTGGTTATCGACAGCAAACTTGTATTAAAATTGAGAGAGATTTAGATTGTTACATAAGAAGATTAGTTTCTAAACCGGTACCCTTTGACCGACAAACTCTCTCTCAATGAAATATCGGAGTTTCAAGGCACATTAGGATGTAATAGGCAATCTCATAACATGAGCGTGTGTAAAATACAAAGTCGTGCGAGATTTATTTCTATTTTTATTAAAGGATAACGTTTGTCGGCAACCCCGCCTGATAAGATGCCTCTTATGTTGAACCAACTTCCTATAGAATATAACCTACATATATTTTATAGCAAAGTATAAAAAAATATTGTAAGGTGGAAAAATTTACGAGTTCTTTACTAATTATAGTTTTATGCTAATGTATACTTAATTAACATGGAATGAAATGATCATTTGACGAAATGACAAGAAGGGTACTAGAGATGAGTTAGAACACGGAAGATCCAAACATACATTGATGGTACTTGTAAATGAAAATTTAAAAGACCAAAGACTATCACGAAATAGACAGAATTTCCTGATAAAGCCGCAATAGAAAAGCCTACCTTATTACGACAGGAAACTTGCTAACCGAGAGGAAGATTGTAAATCGACTGCAATCTGATAAGATTCCGCAGTAGACGTAAAAACCCGCAACGTTGTGAACATTATCGATTTAAATTAAAAACTGAATACAAGAAACATTTAAGCTAGACAGTTACATAAGCGATGCAGGTCGCGATGTAAACCGGTACCCTCTGACCTGAATGGCGCAGCCACAAACGAATTCCGCCCCATTGATCTCGCCTCTTCACGGCCCATTACCCGAGCCGTTCATCTGGATCGTGCCGTAATATGCCATAGGGTGTACTCGCAACACGGACCTTACGCTGCATTAAACTTATGCAACTTTATATAAACATAATACAGAATAAACATACATTGCTCTCAGACTCTAACTAGGTAGATCTAGCCGGACCTAATTCAACCTGGACCTAACCAAAGCTTTCAGTTCGATTGCAGGCCCCAAAGGTAGGGTTAAGGATGATTCTACATACATTTTCTTGGTATCATAATTGTTTACTTCTTTTTTCATCCCTGAATGTGTTCATACTACCTACCTACTATGAATATGAAGCTCTTATAAGAACATTTTTTTGCTACCTCGTTTGTATTTACCATACAAATAACTCATTAAGGAACCAACAAAGGCGTGGTATTAAAAATGAGCTTTATTTAGCAGCAGGTGTGTTTAAGCGTCATTGACACTGTTATCTTAGCCTAACCTTTGAGGAGAAGGGCTAGACGCCTCACAATCTAAAACCGCCTGTATGCTGATATGCATAAATGCCAAATAAGCGTATCGCTTCTGTATGGGCTTATTGACTTAGGAATCTATGCACTTTACTGTTGGCTGGAGATTTAATACTTTTACGTTGGAAGGGCGTGAAGGCTGTTATTTTATGATATACGTATACTGTACCTTTCTAAAAGCCTATTAAGTAGAATTTATCAGTAGTAGAAGTATAATGAATATTTTAATCGTTTATCTTCCACCAATCTCCCACTGGTGGAGTATGATCCAGATGATCCAACTGATGGTACCAGCCAATTATTTTCCTAGCACCCCGCTCGATTCAGAAGCATAAACCGAGTATCTCTCGGAAGGTACCTTCCGTATTTTTCATTTTATTGCATAAAAAGCGTGCGTTTGACTACGAGCTGAACTGATGATAAGAGAAGTGCAGTCTAGGATGTAACACGCTGGCCTCGAAAGAATTTTATAAAAATCAACCGTTATTTATAATATATACCTACTAAGAAATGTAAACTGTAAGTTACTCTTACACATAATACACGATCATAGGTCACTATTGGGGCGGTTCTCGGCATCATCGGCATCGCCGATAAATAATCGATACATCGGTGCGTAAAATCGATTCGCAGTGGAACTTGTTTCGATTCGACACGCCCTCTCTTGGGCTGCTATCACTTACAGCCCAGCGGCTATAATGGACGTACTTTTAATAAACAATTTTACGGCTATGCACAGTAAAACATTAATTTATTATTTATTTTTTATACATTAATTATTAAGGGCATAAGCACTTAATAGGTAATAGTAAATGTAGTGCTCGGTCGAACATTAAAATGCATTAAAACGACTAAAGTTTCCCGTTTGGATGGGTATTTTGATTGAATTATCAATTATGATTGTCATAATTGAAACAGGAGTTATTCTGTATTTTATCGCAACAAAGCCTTTTAAACTACTGATGCAGCAAACTCGACTATGAAGGCAGTAGATTTTGTAACAAGAGGAATGCTAGCACGTAGAATTGCGCAGTCAAACTGCCCCTCGGCAGATGGGTCAAGATTACATTCGAGAGAAACAACATGAATTTACGTGTACGGTACATAAAACTGTTGAGAGATAAATTAAACGAAGATTGGTTTATTACACAAATCTCCTACCTTTACTATTCAAGTAAAATTAACTCAAATTATATTAATTAAAATTAAGAAAAATTACATTTAAATAAACATTAAAATTAACGCAAAGTTGAAGTTTATTTACATACATAAAAAATATTTAGGACCCCCGGGGTTTATATGAAGTGTTGAATGACTGAACGAAGCATCTTTTACAATACATCGAATTACCGGTTTAGTACGCTTGAACTCAACATAACAAGATACATATTTTGGAAATCATCAATTTTAACTACGAAATATTGCCAAACTGCTAAGGATTATTGCTTAGGCAACATTCTAACGCGTCCAAGTGCAATGAACATAAAATTTTGTAAAAGCAAAGCGCTCACCCAAAGCCTATTATAGTAATTTGATAGGCTTCTTGGTAGATTTTGCAAGTGAGAATATAGTCACGTAGTCTTGCGTGCGTTTGTGATGGCAGACTCGACCGCGTTTGAGGCAGATGGGTCACTTCGATCAGTATGCAGTTGCATAAGGGGCCTTCGAGATTTTGTTACTCTTAAAATTAAGAAAGCGTCTACATACATTATAACAATATAGAACGGCACGCATTATGTTTAATTGCTCCAACAAAAGATTGCGTGGATATTTAAATGTCCAAAATGCGCGGAACCGGTACGAGATTACATTTTGTATTTTTTTATTGCGTGTTCTTATGCAGAAGAATAATGTTAACATTTGTTATTTATGCACAAATTCTATACTAACAACTAAGTCAAAAACCTAGGGCTACTTTTAGATTACATTCATTCCTAGTGTTCAGGCATCGGTGACGTAATCCAAAAGCTTTGTTAAAAAATACCAAGATTTTCTGTATCTTGATCTAAGCAAAGAATCAAACAAACTCGAACAACTCCAAAACTATTGAAAATATATCTTCATAAGCATTCATTTATCAAAGAGCAAGTGAAGGTTATTCGCGACCGCCATTAATCGACAAATCGAATATTCTGCCATCGAAATTATATTTTCAAAAATTGTTTTATTGTTCTTAATGTACCTATTATTTCAAGATAGATTCGGTTTCGTCGCGCCACAGGGGCCGCAGTTGCGATCAATCAATTTCGACGCAAACCTGTAACTTCTTGCAATTATAACTGCTAGTTTATCTTCAAATGTAATAAAACATCAATGTTGATATTTAAAATTCACTTTTATGTGAATAGTTGCGCCTCGCGGCTTTAATTGCGTTGAATTTCTATTTAAAATTTGAATTAGGAGTGATCTTTAAGAGATTTTCAATTTTCGGTTTTCTATAATGAAATGCACCCTGTATGTCGCTCCAAAAGCTCCAGTTTCTTTCCGTGAAGGTCCCAATAAAGTTGGTAAGGCCTTTCAAAACATTACCCCAAACAAACAGGAAAACAGACAGACAAGTTGTTCATGTCTTGGTACCATGTGTATAACTATAAGCACTCGAGAAAACACCGTTATTTTGAAA
>DWEM01000866.1:0-16470 GCA_018245935.1 Agara belti belti
ATATATTGTCATAGTTACATACGTTTATAATGTCAATGTCAGACAAACTTCACAGGAAATTTCAAAAAACGCATTATTGGTTTTTATTTATAACTTAGCAAAATTGAACCTCAATTATGGTACCTGTCTTTCCTATTTGTCAAGTAACTTCAAACTTAATACATAGAAAATATTATATGCAATGACTATAGTGGTATACTTTTTAACACAAGAAAGTCAATAAACATCAAATTTAAAAATTAATGGAACGAGGTATCACGTGGGTAGTGCGACGGGCAGACTAATATCACCTAAAGTGTCTCACTAAACTTTTTTAACGGTATGGAATATTAGATTTCAGATTACTGTTGACGGTGATAAAAACGCGTAACATGGAACTTTATTCAGAAATAAAATGTAGCCTGTTCGCTAGGTTAATTACATAAATAAAAAATTATAATGCATACTGTAATCGACGCGGATGTATAGAGAGTGACGAATGTAGGGAAAGTACGTCAGCTTTCAGGACATGTCATGATGGTATAAAAACAATGATAATAACCACTTACAAAATACACGACACTGAGCTATACTTGGCAAAACCCCGTGTAATTTCAGTATACCTGACATAGAAAACAAAACAAAAAAAGCCAGAGAAAAAAAAACTAATATGAGCTTGGTGGAATGTGCTCCAGGGCTCACGCAATCCCGGGAAAGACTCGTGCTCAGCAATAGGACCAAAAATGAATGCAGCCAATCATTTGCAATATTATAACTTCTTATATTTGAAGAGCTCGTATTAATGAATTAGGCAGCTTATACATGAACGTAACGTTTACATACTCTCAACTTTTCTTACATTAATATAAAGGCTTTCTGCAAGTGCCAAAACTGTATGGCCTATTTAGAAAACGTAATACTTAATAAAGCGACACATCTGCCGAACATTTGGCGCCGGCACTTCAGCGTTGGATTCTATTATCGATGATGAGGAGTAAGGCGTACTTAACAATTACCTACAAAGCTCAGCAGCATTGACATCTTATTGGGGTTTGAAAGTTCGAATTTTTTGGACATCGACAATATAATTTAATGAGGTAGATGATTTACGTAGATGCATATGTTCCAATTCACTCTATGACATTCTATTTACTTAGTTTTACATACTTAAGCAAGCTGTAAAGGAAGAAGAAGATGGCGTAATAGAATTGGTGGCGGCTGTAACAATTACAAGTGAGTGAGAGCTCCTATTTATGGATTTTTACAACCATCAGGCAGGACTATACGAACAGGACTGAGAGAACTGAAGTAGTCAGGATCTCTAGTTTGTATAAGATATTGCTTTTATATATTGACCGTATTTAAATATGGCAAAGAATGAAGTTTGTGGGATCCGGTCTCCTAGATTGTGTAAGTTGATCCAACACGTAGAGAAGCTCCAAAACGCCGACCAAACCCAAAGTTTTACGCTAAATAATTTAGAGTTGTAAACTCTACATATTTAAATCTACATAAATTTGCATATAAAAGACTTCGAACAAATAAATCCGGACCGCCGAGTTTAGTTCCCATAATTTTCACCCCTATTTTGCGTATTGCGCCACCTGGACACTGCTAGCGCATAGGGTTGTACCCACTATAGAAGCCCGGCTACCAGGTATCGCAAACGTAATACCGATATTACGATAACATCTAGTAGGTACACCAACCATCAAATATGTTACCAAATCCTCAAATGTGAAAACCTTAACATACAATTGAAATAATACGATCCGTGTTGAAAAAGTTTAGTAGCGTGGTTGTGTTAACGAAATAAAAAAAATCTTTTACATATTGAAACAATGTAAAATGTATATATAAAAAGTACAGCAGTTATGATTAAAGATAACTATAGTGCGTAAGGGACCTGTTTATTATGACATAAAGTACTTAACTACTGAAGATAGCAAATATATGGCCGTACTTTGGTAATTAAACAGAGGATAACAGGTACTATTAGCGACAAATTTGTATTGACCGGGACCAACGTGTATAGTTATATCTGATTTTTTATTTTTTATTTTATAAGAAGCATTTCTAATATTTTACGGATAGTGCGTACGTAGGGACGTTAATAAATTAGTCTAAATTAATTACTGTTTGGGTAATTAGAAAAGTTTTCTGACAAATTATAGGTACCCAGGTTGAATAAAGTATTATTTCACTTGAGTTTATAATTCAGTTTCATTTTAACAAAATTGACATACCTACCATCTTAAATATAATAAATAATAATTTAAAAAACACGCTTTTAATGCATTTCAAGCTAAATAGGAGAAAATAATTTGAGAAATAAGGCGTTAGGTGCTCGACATCAAATATTCCAAGTAGGTCTGTAATAGGTTTTCGGAATCAAGTTACACGTATTTGCAAGAGTAATAAGGTGATGAATGTAAAAGACGCACATAAAGTTTGTAAGGATAGAGATATCTGGCACTCGGTGCATTCTGGTTATCTCGTTAGTCATTAACGTGATTATAGAGCAATAATAAATATTTTCATAAAATCTTTTAACGTTTCGTTTATTACTAGATAGTAAAAATAATAGTTGAGATCTTTGCCATTAAATATTACAAGTTGTTACATTCAATACCTGTTATTAGGAATAGCGACGATAAATACAGCCCATTACTAGTTGCAGGACTATCGCGCAGGCGCGTCATCTCCCCTTCTCATCCTGCTTCGATCCCTATTTTATAACAGTCTTTCGCTCGCAAGACTCGGACACTGAAGGACGTGCACTTGTACTAGGATAGCAGCCATTTTATGTGATTGTATTTTATTTTATACAATGTAAAAAACTAGGTTCATACGTTCTTTATCATTTTTCTTTATTTATTTCTGAAAGTGTATAAAACCTTAAGTGGTATAAGCAGCCTCGTTCAGGTAAGTGCCTATCATAAATTTCCATCATCTAATGTACTTAATCAAAATAACTTAAAATATTTTTTTTTACATATTATTAAAGTTTAACGACAATTTTAGCTTGTGAACGTGACCTGTTATTTGAATTTTTGTGTAATATTGTAACCCATCAATGATGGGCCGCCATCTTGTCGTGTGCTAGTGTCGTTATATGTGTCTGTACGGATAATGGGTGTGGTATGCCACGTGCCTGATGTTTGAATTACTCAATATGCTGATGTATTGTGATTTGTAGCATCATTAAAAGATATACTTAGGCATCGATTGTATAGGTGTCGGGTGTAATTTACCTCATGTTCGCAGCATTTAACGGGACGCCATCTTGAGATGTTCATACGTCATTAGGAGATATTTTTAGGTATCGATTATATGGGTGTGGGGTGTAACTTACCTGATGTTCGCAGCATTTAACGTGACGCCATCTTGTACATACCTCATTAGAAGATATATTTAGATATCGATTGTATGGGTGTGGGGTGTAACTTAACTGATGTTCGCAGCATTTAACGAGACGCCATCTTGTGATTTACATACGACATTAGAAAATATACTTAGGCATCGATTGTATGGGTATGGGTTGTGATTTACCTCATGTTCGCAGCATTTGACGTGACGCCAATAGTACAAGTATACGTATTTATTGATTGCATGGGTGTGGCCTGTAATTCGACACTTTTCCAGCTCTTAATGTGCCTCATCTTGTAATATTCCTTTGTCACACTGTATGATAGGTATGCAAAGTTATACAAAATTAGCTTTTCATTATTAATATTGTTGCAAATATTAATTTCATTATTCAAAAGTCTTTTGAAAATAATATTTAGGTAATTAAAAAACTCCAAAAAGCCTTTACAAAAGTTAGGTCTCCGAAACAAGTGAAGTGAATGAAGTGATGAAACGTATGAAGTGATGAATGTAGAAGGAGCAAGTCAGGTGTGTTAGGATAAAGAAATTTGGCACTCGGTGCTTTCTGCCAACACATAAACTCGAATAAAGTGATAGTAGTAAATTAGAAACTGTGTTGTATTAGGAGGCGAGCAAGGATGATGTCTAACGAGGATTGGTGTCCGATTGATAATCACCCTGGAGTTTTCACAGCCCTCACAAAAAAAATAGGTATGTATTATGTATATGTATGGAGTTCTTTATCTCTCTGTTGATTAAATATTTGTTGTGTTACTTTCTTTTAACATGTTTCCCTAAGGTCAAGCGCCCCCAGTTATTATTTTTGTTGCGGCGACTTTTAGTTGCTGTCGCCTTTTTAATTGTTGTCTACCATGCTCTTAAGGCAAGTGACACAGGGCGACTGAAACTGAGCATCTTTCAAAGGTTTCCTAAATTAAAGTCGTATAAACAGTTTTGATATGTACAATATTGGTTTGGTCCTAGAATAGTAAATTATGGTATTTTTTAAATCAACTACTTAAACGTTAATTTTTAAAGATTAAACAGTCAAATAAAAAACTTATTTTTTTACAAATAAAGGTGTAGTACTAAAGATCAATTGGTTTAAAATAAATTGTAAATTCAAGGAAAAATAAGAAACTGAATTTTAGAAAATATTTTTTCTATGAATAATTGTTCTTACGTTAAAATAATACGAATATTATAATAAATAAAAGTGTTAACAAAACAATAATATATCACAAATCACACGTTTATTCCATACGCGTCTGTCGGCTGAGTAATAAAAAGTTGCCAGTCGCGTCGCCTGCAGCTTCCGTCGATTTTCCGACGCCGAAATATTGTTGCGTCTTCATGGCATTTGACTTGTAGTTTGCACCTGCAAAACAATAAATCTCTACAATGTTGATGGGTTGCTTAAGAGTTAAGTGGCCCTGATAGCTAGTCCGAAACGGTGCGTTGGAACTTCGCTTCCCACAAAGGTTTCTTTCTGTTCTGAGAGGAAAGGTACCAATAAAGAATACACGATGATGACTCCTTGTTTCCCTTTCAATATAAAGTACATGTGAATTTTCAAACAGCTAAAAAGAAGACAGATGGTTAGTGATTAATAAAAGGTTAAAATTGTATAAAAGTCTTAAGAGTTACGGATGTTACAAAACTTGTTTGAATCACGAAACAGATCAATTGTCGATATTTTTGCTAAACCAAAGCGGACGGGTGAGCACGAGTTTCTAATAATTTGATTAACACTAAATGTCTAAGACATAGCTGACGAAGATTTGACGTGGACATTCGGTCGTAGTATTTGGTTGGCATGACACAGCAAACGGTTTAAAGCCGAAGTCGGCGTTACGAAGACTATTGTTCGGCACGACTAAAATAATTATGTTAAGTGAATTAAAAAAAAATTAAATAGGTAAATCTTGTGACAAACTTTACATCATAAAATTTGTGTAATGTATTAATATAATGTATTTGTGTTTTGATGTAATTTAAAGTTTTATTTATCTTTTTTGTTTCGGTTCGGTTGTATCGGTTTGTGTCGTGACGGGACAATTGTAGAATTTCTATAACGACTACATATTTCAGGGGTAAAAGGCGTCCAGGTTGAAGAGGTGTGGTGCATGGATGATGCTGTTATAGCTAATTTAAAGTAAGTATTTTTCTTTCCTTTTTAATATTAGTTTTTATTGTAACTTTGTGAAAGGATGTTTCTGTATTTGGTGGTTGCAGTATAGCTCGAGCATATTTTAATATTGTTACTGTTATCCATTTTTTTTGGTTTTAGGCCTGTGCATGGACTAATTTTTTTATACAAATCATACAAAGATGAAAAACTGTCTAAAATGCCCGAAATAGCTGGGAGTTTGGAAACAATATATTTTGCAAAACAGGTATATAGAATTTTTAAAACAATACATTACGAAAAAAATTGTTCAGATGATTACAAAAATATCTCTTTCAGATTATTAATAATGCTTGTGCCACACAAGCACTGGTGAATCTTCTTTTGAATTTAGTTCACGACGATTATCGTATTGGAGAGCAGTTAACGGAATTAAAAGAGTTCAGTTTGTCTTTTGATCCTAAAATGAAAGGCATGGCTTTGACCAACTCTATACATATAAGAACTGCTCATAATTCTTTGTCGCCCAGACAATTCTTCGGATATGATATTAAAACTGAATCTGTCGAAGTAAGTATCACGATAATTGAATTTTTCACGTAAGGGTTAGACATAGTATCAAAATTATATGCTGAAATATATCTGTTAGAGCTCAGAAACAAAAGGTTTATTTGTACAAGGACTGCCAGACTAATTCTTTGGTCAAAGTTAGAACCGGCTAACGGGTCTTCCGTCGCGTGAACTAGACGTGACGATAATTTATTTACCACATAATTTCATTATTATCTGTATTTATATTAGGACGAAGAACGTTATAACTATGTGGGCTATATGCCCATAGATGGCAGATTGTATGAACTCGATATGATGCGTGATGGACCGATTGATCATGGGCCTTTAAATCCAGATAACGATTGGCTCAATGTAGTGCGTCCTGCTATTGTGGAGAGGATTAATTCGTAAGTGGACCAATATTTTATGTCTTTTGATCGAAAATGTATTTGATAAATGGATTGCAAATAATCGATTGTTATTACTTAACAGATGCCGCAGCGCTAGAGTTGATTTTAATCTAATGGCGCTTATAACTGATCAAAGGATGCTTTTAGACCGCGAGCTAATTGTGCTGTCTAATTCCATGCCAATGTTGAACTCAGTGGAGTTTGAAGAGGAGCGTAATAGACTATGCTTATCCATGGAATTTGAAAATGTCAAGTTGCTCCGTTACAGACAGGAGATGGCACGTAAGAGGCACTCATATGTGCCATTGATAATCGCAGAGCTTAAAAATGTAGCCAGAGATGAACTAGACCAAATGTGTCAACAAGCAAAGGCCCGCGCGGATCAGATAAATCGTATAGGCAGACTCTATGAAGAGTGTTATGCGGCCGCATAGCACGGGGCCCCTGCAGGGACGCCTCGGGAAGAACCCGTACAGTCCCTGCAGCGACTGTCTCAGTCGCACTCCTCTAGAATGGCAGAACAAGAAGAATTAGAGCATTCTTTAGGAGAATTAGATCTCGCAGATCATGACAATGTGCAACAATTGCACCAATCGCGAAGATCACACCAATGTAGACAACCACAACAACAGCAATCACACCAATCTAGGCAACCACAACAACAGCAATCTCAACAATTGGCCCCGTTAGGCCCACCATCACAACTTTGCCAATCACTTTCGCCATCGCAATGCTGCCAGCCACATCCACATTATGGACAGCTGCGACCTGCGTATATTAGGCGCACAATATCCATTACACATTACCAGGGACAAGTTATACTACCACAATATCGCCAACCACTCTCTCCAATGCAAGGTTCTCACACACATTCACACTATGGTCATCAATATCGGCAACCACACTACTCACATCAACATCATCATTCACATCAACATCATCAACCACATCAACATCATCAACCACATTATTGGCAAACGCAATCTTCGCACCATACGCGACATTCACAGTCTCATCATACTCGACAAACACAGCAATCGCACCATGCGCGACAATCGCAGCATTCGCAACATTTCCGGCATACATGGCAACCACACCAAAGACAAGAAACGTTACCACAATATTTCCCGCATATGGACGGCAGTCAACCAACGAATGCTGCTAATGGGGTCCCTTATACATTCGAATGGGAAGATGATCTTCACTTTTTCGGTGGAGATGACGTATTTAGAGCAATCATTCGAGATCACTTAAAGACTTTCGATGAGGACGATGTATTAGATCCTGTGACACCTATTGTTCATGTAACTGACATTCCATTAAATGATATGTATTTTCACAACGAAGATAATGTGATATAACTTTACTCGCAGCTCCAAACTTTTCTCTTTTGGCTGAAGTGGTAATAGGGGATCCCTACTATAAATTCATGTCACAATGATACTTAAAAGTAATAGCAGCATTTGCATTTTTTCGACTCATGAGCATTAAGACTTAAGCACAATTATTTTATATATACACCGCAATTTTTTAATTACCAAAAAAAGGCGATACTTACTAATGCTACTGAACAACTTCATTAAAAAAAAAAATTGGAAATCGATATTGTAACATTATCCCTAAAAAAACGTAAATATTGGTTAATAAAAACATCAGTTCATTTTATTCATAACTGCAAACACTTCTACTTATATACTTGTAAACACGAAGTCTTTGTGTCTGTCATTTCATTTATAAATTGCGCGACAAACTCACTTCATATATCTGCGGGCAGCCTCCCTAACATAGAGCAATAACCGTGCACCGCGGCGGCTTTGCTTTGATGTCGTTCACGTTCCGGTGTAATTCGGCGAAAACGAAACGGTTGCGATCAAGCAAGCGCCCGCGCCGACGCGGTATCGAAGTAAACAATATTTTTAACCGACTTCATAGCATTACAGCCTGCCGTAATTAGATAACCGTCACGATGGCTTACCAGTTTACCTCTCGCGAATACACAATGATGCTACCAGTATAGTTCATACCTGGTGAAAACATCAAGGAGGCATTGCGTATTTACCGTGACCTGTACTTGGACTCTCGTCACCCAACTACGGAATCATGTCAAGGATGTTCCAACGTTTGCTGGACTTCGGCTCGTTCTGCACTTCATCACATGCCCAAAGACGGGGGCGCTCTGCACACCCCCAAAATGTTTACGACGACGCCCTGCAGTACCTACTATAAGGAAGATCCTCGCAGGAGCACTAACCGTGCAGCTCGTCGCTTCGGTTACCGGTTAGTACTAGAGTAACTGTGGGAAGTACGTACGGTACCTATTTCCGGGTGTCTTTTCTTTTCTATATAAATGTTTAATTATTTAATCCGTGTGTAGTGTGTACTTTTATATTCTTGATATGCAGTATTTTATCATTATGTCTAATTATAATCAATTATATACCTATCAATTATTATCCTATATTATGTATCGATGCATAGATTATTCTTCAATACCCTAATTGCGTGTATCATCTCTTGTGTATCCTTGTAGTATTAGGTGGTAGTGTTTATCGATCTTGTCTGTTTAGTTGTAATCTCTCAAGAACTATCTGATCTATTAAAACTGAAACTAAAATCAGTTTTCCAAATAACTATTTAAGTATTTCCTTTTATCATATGGCATGTATCTTAATAAACATATAAGGTTTCGTATTCGCTAGGATTAAAAGACACCTGATTTTATACTTATTAACTACATTTTAAATACGACAGTGAGGAAAAAAGTTGATAAGCTGTATAAGCTGACAGAGAATTGGATTTTTTTATTCTAGGGAATACGATGCTTAAGTAGAAGTCAGTAGGAAATAAGTCGTGTAGTATGTGTATTCGTCGCAATGTCTAAGAGGAGTCTATTTTAATCTAAGTGATAAGTCACTCATATGACACTCCAATAAAATTCAATGTAATTCATATTTTCAATTGTGTCACTACTTATTTTTTTAAGACTTAATGAACCTGACACTAGCATTCATTACAATAACTCCTATTATCAATTATCGGAAATAGATCATAGTTGTGTGTCATGTTTGTTTGTTCTTATATATTTTTTTCATTTCTAATATCACGAGATACTGATGTTCACAATTGTGTGGTGACATTATACATGTATTAAAACTAAATGTTTTGAATTGTTTAATTGTAAAGGTGTACTTTAGAGGGGAGATCTAAATGAGTAAAAAAATATCTAATCGACTAATATTAAGTATATAAGACAAAAAAATCTGGTAATAGAGGCATCTCCTTAAAGTTTCGAACTTACTTGTAATTCGAATGAATAATGAAAACTAGTTACTCCTTTTCCATTGATACAATTAAACACAAATGCCTAATTATAGTAAACAGTATTAATATTTCGATTGTAATTCTTGTGACTTAGAAATACGTCAGTACTAGCTTACATCAATTGCGGAATTAGTGTGGTGGGAGCGGTTATACATTTTTTGATAAAATTCCGACTACCTCAAAACATTGTTTAAATTTCCTACTATAATGAAAATTGCCGACAAAAAAGAATTATACTTAAAAAGAACTTACAAAGTTAAAGCCCCATTATGTTGTCACTACGTTCTTCCTAAGTCGCAAGAACTGATTTATCAATGTGAATGTATCAACTTTTAAATGTTTGTCTTAATGTATTTATCTTATAAAAATAAAATGGAATAAAAATGAAGTCTTGTTTTCTTCATACTTACATACTTTGTTCATTTCTATTTTTCTGTCCGAGTCTGAATACTTGTCTAAAATTTTAATCTAGTGTCTTCTTTGTCTGACCTACCTATAAAACATGAAATACCTAAATTGACCAATCTTTTTCCAAAATATTGTATTAACGAAATGGTCGAAATGGTCATAAATGGTTTGGATGTTTAGATATATATATAACCTACCCTCAAAACACAAAGTTAAATATCACAAGCAGATTTCAATAAACAAAATTTAACAAAACCTCCATTAAATAATACTTTGAATTTGTCATCTCCTAGACCTCTGGCACATAGATAAGTACTAAAATATATAATATACTAGTTTTTGATCGCGACTTCGTCCGCGTGGAATAGTGTATTTTGCAATAAAAGTATCCTAGGAAATTAAAATGGTGCCCAAAATCACACGAAGTCGCAGACAAAAGATAAATTTTTTTTTTTCCCTATGTTACCGTAAATCGTAACAAACATACTTACATTCACATTTATAATATTAGTAGGGATGCTCTGACATATTTATCTACGTAACTGTAGCTCTGACATTTTGTTTTGACACCGTCTTTAAATGGAACCCTATGAATACAGAAATCGACCAGCTCCAAATTGTGTTCATAAATAAGTTTATAAACACCGCTAATAAGCATTAGTAGGTGCTGAACGTTTTAGAATCACAAATGTACCAAAACGTTCAATTACAAATAATAAAATAACAGTACATTTTTGCATCTTCTAATTAAAGCCCAGCACCGACGGATAATTGATCACACATTAGTCAAACACGCATGTCATTGTTGGCAAATGCGAATTGTTCGATGTGTTATACCAAAGTTACCAAACCCCATATAAGTACATGAACTTTTAATTAGAAAGTATCTATACAATCTATAGTCGTCACATAATAAGATGTCACTTTTGACGTTTCTCTCAAGATCAGGAACCAGGAACTAACTTTCTATGACGCTAACACAAAACCGAAATGTAGAGCGGTTTTAGACAAATAATTACACAGTTATTGGTAACCAATAGCAATCAATGTCATTTATAAAGCCTATTAAGCATTTTACTTTAGTTAAAATCTCTCCAAATACAATTCAGTACTTGCGTTGGTACAATGTTGAATTCTTTCAAAAGAAGTTTATCTTCCTACTATGTTTACCAAGAAAGTGATTTATTGATAAATTTCATCTTACCCAATCTGTGTTTCACATTATTCTAATTTAAATTGGAATGTAAATAAAAAATATACCAAACGAAATTTGGAGCATAATACACAACCGATCATTGCGATTGATATTAATTGGTTAATTAGCAACGAAAGTAAAACCTAACAAACGCGCGCCACATTGACGCCGCCTAACTTTCTTTTTATGTGGCCACTTACTTCAAATTTGCATTCGTAAAAATATCCGCATTAAGGATGTGGATGCAGGTGTCTAAATCAATACGGATGTTCCACATTTGCGGATGCGGGTTCCAACATTAACAACACTTCTGGTGTGTATCTTGGTACTCTACGGTTTTAGTGGTTTAAGTATAATTTAAATGAGCATAAATATAAAATTAACAAGTCTTTATATGCATTTCTGAGTTTTAGTCCGTTTAGAAAGTATACGTTAAAAAAATCCTTGGAATAACTTGTAAACATTTGGATATTAATTACTGTAAGTCACTACATATAAAAATAATACGTTTATTAGTCGCGTTTTAATACCTTCAATAATTTTTAGGCTGACAAATTATTGCTTATCCTCGTAAATAAATTTGCATAGGAATTTGCTAATATTTTTTTATAACATTAAGTCAAAGCCTTGTAATTTTCTTTCTTTAATGAAATATCGTAATTCGAAGTTATTATTATATTTTGTTACAGTAAAAGATAGTACAGCACGGTGCTTAAAATGACGGTTATTATAACAACATTTTAAGGTCTGGTATTATTAATCGCGTCTCTGTCATGAGCAAGCGTCTGTCAAATTGTCTATACAGTGTCACAGTGTCATAGTTGCCGCATTTCTGGTAGTCATTTTATATATTTCATTTTTGGTCCCCTTAAAGTTTGTACAAACATAAAAGGCTTTTCGCTCCTAGGCATTGGTGTCGAATGAGCGAATAGTGTTTTTAAATAACCGTTTAAAATTTGACAACTAATTCTATTAGTTTAATGCAAATAGTATTCTTTTGTCTAGGTATGTAAAGTAATTAGCTAAATCTTTACGTGATTTCTATTTCATCCGTGATTAACTAATTGATTCGTAAAAATGTTGATTATTTTGTAGTAGAGTCTATAATTTGAAGCAGTCCCGTACTGGTAAGTATTATACATTTCCACTAACTGACGAATAGAATAAATGGAATAAATTTAAATGTTCCGGTGGTAAATTATGGCAGTATCTCGTTTCTGAATGTGGGTTCTTATTTTTCTGAAATTTAGCTCCTATCCTAATCACCAGTCATCATTTGATATGCCGCCATCTTGTAATATACATGTCACACGCTTAATAATAAAAAGAAATAGCCCAAAATTCATGTTTGTGAGAATGAGCGTTTGAATTTTTGCAGTCTTCTGGTGTCACCTTTAATAATTCGTAAATGTAATGTATAGGTATTTTGGGTAAGGATTTAGAATCACATAAGAACCCCAAAATCCCTTAAATATTCATTGGATATTATGGGAAATAATATTCTTCATCCAATGGTGCCATTTCCAGTGTGGAGACATATAGTTTTGGAGAAAATTGAAAATTTATATCACTAACTTTTAGTTTATACATACATTATTCAGACATGTTTCTTACGGTTTTATGCATTAATTCCATTACGCACGGAAATAATAGTCCCTCAGTATTATCACTCACATATAACAGAAATGTCAAGCTTTTGCTAAAAGTGGCATGGATTGCTCTCCCTCCACACCTCCAGATTTTTATATTCACTCTAGGCATAGGGCAGATAAGTACTATGTGGAGTCGGGGTTGAGTAAATTGGTTCTGTTACCAATTTTTAAAAGTAACCAATAGTATTTGGACTAACCTGTTTTATTTTTGGCACAAAAAGTTGTTTGGCCAAAGATTCGGTGTCCAAAGGTGATGACACGGCGGGAAACCGTGTTTATTTAATAAATCCCAAGTTCAAATTCAATTCAATTGAAATTGAAATTGTTTTATTCATTATAAGGTACATACATACAATCAATAAAGGTCATGTTTTAGTCATCTTACTACGGCTTTGTGGGCCCTTCAGGCTATAGTAGACCGGCAGAAAAAAGCCAGTGAGAGAAAAACTCTCAGCACTCTTTTAACTAACATAAGATATTAATGAAACTAGCCATGTTGCAGTATGGCTTTAGTCTGATGAAGAAAAAACGTGGCAGGTATGGTGTCTCCTAATCAGCCCGCTGTCATCTGTTCACAAACTGAGTTCTATAACTATTACATGGTGTGAATAGAGACAGCCATGCCTTTTTATCATTTAAATAGTAATAAGCTTTACTGCAGAGGACTTGCTTGATGGATTTTTTAAATATTTGAAATGGCAGGGATTGAATTTTAGCTGGGATTTTAAAATATATGTTGACCGACATTCCAATAAAGGAAAGGCTAGTCTTATGCAATCCGCATTTAGGAAAAGCTAATTTGTGGCCGTTCCTAGTTGAAACACAATTTGGGCTATGCTGATCATACATAGTTATAGCCCTTCTTTTATTTTTGTGTACATACATAATATTTTCATAAATATACTGCGATGCAAAGGTAATTATATTGATTTCTTTAAATTGCGCGAATAGCCCTGTGAATATTGTGTCAATGTTAGCCGCATTTCCCCACAATAAGATACCGTAAGACATTAAACTATGAAAGTAACTGAAATATACTAATCTAGCAGTAACGTGATCAGTGAGGGAGCGAAGGGAGGGAATGTTTTATTTATTGAATTAATGTGCTTTATAAGCATTATTATCGAAAAATATTAGCGTTTTGCACTTCTACACATAAACTATAAGTGTGCCAAATTCCTTACTCCTCCGTCCGCACAATTTTCGTAAAAAGGGGTCCAAAGTTTTTGCTTCACGTATTAATATAATACATATAAATAATTGTATTTTTGCGCATCGTCCTTTGAAAATGACGAATAAATAATAAGCGTATTGTATGACAGGAGGCAATTTGATCGTCACGCCGCCAACGAACGCGACCGTGCTGGAGGGCGAGCGCGCGGAGCTGGAGTGTCTGCCGAAGGAGGCCCAGTGGGACGTGCAGTGGTACAAGGAGGGTGCGCCGCTGGAGGCACTGCCCGAGCTGGCGGCGCGCAGCGAGCGCGCGCGCAACGGCTCGCTGCTGCTGCGCCACGCCGTGGGCGCCGACCTGGGCCAGTACGAGTGCCGCGTCAGTTCCGGCGACGGCCAGCACCAGAGCGCCGCGGCGTACCTCGACGTGCAATGTTAGCGTCCGTCCGCGGTCCGGTCGTCACTGACGTTCATAACCCTCACCGTTCCACTGCCGCCCGCGGCTCTCTTCTCCGAATGACGCAAATTAATCAATCACTACTATGACGAGATTGCACCTAAATGCCAGCCATTGAAGAATTGAAAAAATTACTATTGCGATGACGAAGTGAGGGGTGGCAGACTTCTCACAGCTATCGAGAAATACCTGTGGCATTCAGGTTTGCCCACAGTGGTTTCTCTCGCCGTAACGATGACAGTCAGAAACACTTTTATTTATGGTGTCACGCCAGCACACAATAAAAATATGAAGTGGATATTTATAAAAACATAAAAAAAAACTAAAGCTATTGCAGGAGACAAACCGCTGGGCTGTCGCGGGCGTAGTACGAGTACTACTTGCTATCGACTACACAGTACACATGCTTACTCGTAGTAAAGCGAGTTGGTTTATTTCAGTAGTGCTACACTGTTTTGTTTTATGATCAATAGTTTTAGCAGCGAACGCGATATGAGGCATGCTATTTCTTCTATTTACACTTTGGGTTACAGTATTGGGATATAGTAGGGAATGCTATCGTTCTAAAGAATAAAATATAATGTATGTCACTCAGTGGTAAAGTAGTAGTATAATACTGGTGAAAGAATTTTATAAAGTATTAGTATAAATTTGTCATTTTACATGTCACTATCAAAAGTGTTTTTATTTATTTCTTCCAGATAAAGCAAAAGTGATCTATTCGCCAAAGGAGCGTTACTTACCGTACGGGAAGGGGGCCAGCTTGGACTGCCATTTCAGTGCCAACCCGCCGCTCACGAATCTGCGTTGGGAGAAGGACGGCTTCCTCTTCGACCCCTACAACGTGCCCGGCGTTTTCTACAGCAGGAACGGCAGTCTACTGTTCAATCGTGTATGTAGATAGGTATTCGCGACGGTGACTCGTATTTCATATGAAACGACACCCGTCGGGTGCGATAGAACGTGGCTGTGATGATGGCAGGTAGACGAGTCGCACGAGGGGCAGTACTCGTGCACGCCGTACAACGCGCTGGGCTCCGAGGGTGCGTCGGGCGCCGTGCGCGTGCGCGTGCAGCGGCCGCCAGCGCTGGCCGCGCGCCCGCAACCCCTGTACCTGGCCCGACTCGGCGCTGCGCTCACTCTGCCATGCGTGCCCTCGCCCGACGGGCTGCGCGCGCCGCCCGTCGTCAGCTGGACCAAGGTGAGTAAATTCAGGGTGGATTTTTTCTACAATAAAACTTTCATCTGCACCATTTTAAAACGTTCCTTTTTTCCCTATCTATTTCCCTATCCCGAGTGTTGGTTTCCAAGCGTTTCGGCAGTAAATCCATAGATTCGCATCATTACTGCCTAGAGTCTGGCGAGCGAAGTTGGAGCGGTGTCCCGCGTGCTCTCGCTCGTCGGCGCGCTCCCGCTACGCACACTATAAGTACACTGGCCGAAACGAATGGACAATACGATGCGTATATCGATGGTCTCAAATTTATAACTGACTATTGAAAGAAAGAAAGAAAGAAACAATATTTATTCGCAAACAAAACATTGCAACACAAATTTACAAATGCAAATCATTATACAACAATATTGCAATACAAATTTATACATGCAAAACAGCTAAAAAAATTAGTGAATAAGTAAATTCTAAAGTATTGCAGCCAACAAAGACTTCAAGACGAATCGACGTTTCTTTGGTTTCAACGAAATATATTGACAATTTAAAGCGGTAAAATAAAATTAACAAATACTGAAAAAGAGAGAGAGAGAGGGAGGGATTAATTAATAAACAAAACTTTTAACAAAAAAATAAAAACCGACTTCAAATGGAAAAC
>DWEM01000867.1:0-16461 GCA_018245935.1 Agara belti belti
CAGGTTTTGGATAACGTTAACAACCTAGGCGAATCTCGACAGAGATCGGACCATTTTGGTTGTATAATGTTGGGTGCGTAAAGCTGCCAAGTCAAAATTGCATATTACCAGATAAGGATTTAAGGTAATTAGCGACCGCAGTGGATTTCACACAATGCTCAGGAAACACCATATTAGTGATCGCCAGGATGGGCATTAGACGTCAAGTTGGATTTATCACCCAAACTTGGTAAACAATTACCGATAAAAACGTGAATACTTAGTCAACTTTAGTCAACTCGAAAGTCGACGAATAAATTGCTACAGCCTTATACAAAGCGACATTTTAAATTTAGAACTACATTGCATGAACATATTTTATTCAAAATATACTGAATGATTTGTGAATTTTGTTTGAGTAGCAGATGTCAATGAACCCAAAAGAAAACGTACAAATTTAAATATTCGAAAAAATTGCGCAGTAATGCAACATTGACATATTATGTCCTTTATTATTATGCTTTGTAATGATCTCTCTTCAATCCTTCCAAGACATGTAATATACGCGTATGTTGACATGCTAAATATACGTCCAAGTCAACGCCCTACCATTATGTGATTGCACGGTACAACAATGAGCGGATGATAACGCCTTATCTACGGCGGCGGGGTGGGGGGCGCCGGAAACACGCTAGCTTGATCGAATGCGCAAGCGCATCCAGAGATCCTGCATCTGGTTCCTTGCATTTATTAACACTACATGATATGTATTGTAATGCATCCAGAAATTAAGTATTACTATGGAATGTACAGGAAATCGCGTATAGCGTAGTGTTTTTAAAGCAATCCAAAATCGAACAAAATGGTTATGTTGTTTTCTATTGTTATAGCAAGTCTGTTTTTTACGTTTTAACCTTTGGGATTTTATTGTTTTCAACAGTTCCAATAGTAATGTGTTCAACAAAGTTTTGGGTTATACCTTATTTGCATTTTATAATAGGTAATAATTATACTATAAAAAAATATTTTTAAAATACAGCATTATAAGTTAGCGAAGAGTGTTTTGCTAATTCTATACCTGCCGCTAAGCATAAACGGTGAACACCATTACATTTAAGTTTGTAAGCAAATGTCAATGAATAACCTAAAGAAACCGTATCTGATTTGGAATGCCAAAAACGTTTCAAGCCGATTTTAGACGCGAATAAAATAAAAACTTCTTTAATTGCTAATCTCGTTCACGACGTTAATTGTCTACATAAATCAAGATGATTTAAACCCAGAGTTATTTATCGCCAATGCTCACAAATCGTTACCCCGTCAAGTGAAAACTCTGCTTACAGGCGATGACGTCAAAACTGTAAAATTCTTAGCTACCGTAACCTGAAATCAACTTCACTTTATCTACACTCGAGACAGCTCGAGCCGATTAATACATAGCCGAATGTAAAGTGTAAATCTAAAGTGCTCAACAGACGACCGCGTTTGGTGTTCGCTGAATATTCGGTTTGCTTGCGAACGAAATCGAATCGTATTGTCTGTTGAGCATGTTATACCGGTCACGTATCTCTTATAACAATCTAAGGTATTCAACGCAGATGTTATGTAAATGTCGTATCTTATCTGGAACGAAATACATAGGTGTAATAAAGGAGTACTGTTTACGAGTTGTTTACTTAGATTGTCGCAAGTTCCCTTACGGAAAATATTATGTCCCACTTTTTTAAATCTCAAATACAGTACAGTACAGTGCATACCGTATGAAATATTGACATTTTTATTTCCCATAACAACGGATCGAGTTTATCTACTAAAAGTACTACAAAACTTGCCTCCTTCTAGTATATTCTACATCTTCCGACTGTACCGTTCACGCTCGACTTAACTCACACATAACTTTTTTTTAAAGGAACACGGTTCTTGAACAGGAAAACGCTTGAATAAAATTAACAATATCTAACGAACAGCTTTATGTTCAATTAAATATATATACATAGGTATCTATAAAATATTATCTAAACGTCTCTTAATAGCATTTCGTATGTATAATATGTTTTTATAATAAATATTTTCATAACAGGTATTGTTATAAAATACCATAGACAATTGAGATTTGCTTTATATGGCTAAAATAACGGAAGAAAAAAACAATTTCATATTATAATACATTACACTAGACCCTCGAAAATGAATATGGAATAGGTATTGTACTTGTACAAGGCGTGAATACGTTGACAAGTCCACTTAGCATTTTAAGATTACATTTTATTGCTAAACTCTACTTCATGTTTTTTAATATATTTCATAGTACAATCTAGTTCCGTCGTAGGTTTCTGGTAATGTGATAATATTAGCGAATGATGTATAAATCAACAAAACAAATGACACACGAAGGTGTTTACTGTCAACGTCATTTATCAACGTGTTCAGGTATTTGAAAAAAGAATTACTATTTTTATAACAGTTATATAATTTAGTTTCAATATGGGGTGCTTCCCACTCTATTTTTAACCGACTTCAAAAAAGGAGGAGGTTCTCCATTCGTATGTATTTTTTTTTTGTCGATATATAAGTTTATTAAGTACATCATATCTAAAGCTTTCAGACGCGATGTAAATGATTGTACCTATACGTAATGTAAAAGGTTTACGACACAACAAAGTAAGTACAATCAGCGGCGCTTTATGAAATTGTTGCATAAACGTTCAATCATTATATTCCCCTATCATTAAGTAGTGGGAGATCTTGCATATTCGCCAACTTGTTTCTTAACCGAGTAATTTAACATAATTTTACCAATAACGCTGCTGGAAGTATACAACAAGCAAATACATAGTAAACAGTAGGTAGCAGTAATTTATATTGTCCTTTTAAGGGACCATGATGATTTTCTTAGCGTTTAAATCACGTTTGTAAATAACCCCCTCACCCCTTCCTATTATCCAGCCAAAATAAGAAGCATGATTAGCCACAAAAGTGAATAAATTCAAATCGATTTGATTCAACCAATATGTGAATAGGAAATTGAATTCTGTTAGTTCACAGCCTATTTAGTGTTAGTTGAGTTGCGATAATAAAATCGACAATAGTTTCCTACAAACAGGTTATTTGACGTCAGCTACGAGTTTAAGATAATTGTATTTAAATGAAGGTTTAATTACTTTTCAAATAGCAATAGATTTGTTAGAAAGTATTAATATATTACAAAACTCCATACAGATATGTGTAGCTGACAATTAAACACCAAAATATACGTAGTCTTTGCATACATATTCATCATTGTATGTATACTTTCACCAAATAATTGAGATACCTATTTGCATCACGAATTACTTAGCCTCATTGTTATAATATATAATAGAATATTATTAAGACCGCTTGAATCTCTGTTCCATAAAATATTCAGATTATTACGCATTGGATTATGGTGGGCGAATTTCGACAGCAAATTTAGAACGTCGAATCGTAGATGGCGTGGGCATTTTTGATGATTTATCTTATAAAACGATCACGGTTGTAAGTGTTGATCGGTGCTTTGCAATGTTGAGATGGTAAATAAAACGGTGGAATACGGAGAAAACGATGCTCTGAACACTAGCTAAGGAAGTGAGAAGAGGATTGCAAAAAGTAATCCAAAAAAAAATTATCTAATAACAGACCAAGCATTGTATCTTTTTATATCATCATCAAATTTGATACTATGCCGTTTATTACGCGCCCTAAAAAGCAAATACAGAATGAGTATAGGTCATTACATGACTCCCCGTCAGCGGTATAAAAATCCCGTCCAACATTACGTATCGTTCGCGAAGGACGCATGCCTGCGTACGCGCATCTCTCTTCTTGCTTTCGCGCTGCGCTGTCTCTTTCTTTCCGCCCGCAAATCGGGTATTGCTTTTATTGCTATCAAAACGGGTTTAGGGTCTGTATACAGAATTGGCTACCGAAGTGTAATGAATATTGATAAAATGCAAACCTCGCGAATTCTTTACGCTTTTATAGGGAACGTAAGTTTGCTCATAGCAAAGAACATTTTGAAATAAAATTGTAATTGGAATGATTATACAAAAGTTTTGTTTAAAACAATTCAGGTAAAAAATTGATAGAAACACTAAATTCAAATCCAGTGGTAGTTGCAGAGGCACTTTCCAGAATTGAGCATGTGAAGGGTATATCAAAACAAGTACGAAAGTGATTGATTGGAATAAAGTTTTTAATTTGAATTGAGTTATTTGAAAGATTAATACCATTTTATCCAAAGGAAAAAAGGTTTCTATCTTTTGATCACTGGGCACTCTATTAGATTGAACTAAATTACCCAACATTAAATTCATGCTGGTTCCTTGTACACTTCATTACATACATATATCTATACTATCTTTGATGCACATCAGGTGGTAATTGAGGTGGTGGTGGTGGTAATAATGGAATTGGTGTAAAGGTATAATAATAACAATAAATAACTATACTTTGATATTTTTCATCTTGTATAACTATATGGGAAATTTAAAATTAGGAATAGTTGCCGGTTTAAATTTGTGGCCTGGTAAAATTAAAGGGTCAGCTAAGTCAGTGTAGGAACACAACCTCACAGAAATGGCATGATATAAATAAATATATCAGAAGATAGACATATCCGATGTATTATATATTGTATGTATTAGATAAATATAAATAAATGCTTCCTAAAATTAAATAAATTCCTAAATATTGTCACATTTCACTTTAAAGTCTATGTCTTCAATCTGTATTTGAAAAGTACCAGAAAGAAGTTTCTAGGAAAATATAGGCAGCTGTTTTTATTGCCATCATTTCCTTGTTTAATGATTAAGTAACAGAAAGTAAATTAACTTCAAAGTCACAGAAAAAGATATAAAAATTACCACTAGTTATTAAAATTTATGCGTAATTGCCTAGTACTGGTGCCCAAACTTCATGGTCATCTCAATTTGTCTTTTCGTATAACATGTTACTCTACGCTTACCAATAGTACATTACACCACACTACTATACAATCACAGATAAAAAAGAACATGTCAAAAAAAAATTGCATTGTTCAGCCTAAGTGCTGAAACTGAAGTAGTCAACATGAGATAGGTGGTTCATCATGTTCTTAGAAATTTTCGTGCGTATTATTTAAAAAACGCAACAGATAACACAATAACTATAATACTGTACAGACAAAAAAATCCTAAGCAAAAGATATTTTATTAATTAATCTGATTCAGTGCGAGTCAATAGAAATAAAACTTATTAGTAAGAGATGAGTCAACGAATTACAAATATAGATGTTCAAAGTTCATTGTATATTATTTAGATGTACTCCATTTAAGGATATCTTACCGAAGCTCTCAGTCAGTTTCAGCATAACCCCACCGATATGCATGTCTCCTTTCACGACCATCGTACGTTTTTCGTTGAGGTCAGTTACGTAGATCGTGAGGTTCCACGATCCGTCCCCAACTATTTCCCCGTCCGCGAGCATTTTGCACTAGTTCGTTAACACTTCAACACTCAAGTCACTTGCGGTGGCGCATCACGGAACAAAATAAAGTTTAGAACAAAGTTTCGACGCGTCCATCCAGTTGAATACGACCGAATGACACTAACTGACAAACACCGAACAGAGTTGAGTACTAGTCAAGTCAAATCATATTATATGTACTTGTTACGAAACAGAATAGGGATGTACAATATACACGTTAAAAATTACATCTTAAATTGGTGTAACAAATAAGAATAAAGCATATTATTAATTAGTATTCAGGTTATAATTAGACACGCCTACCATCTCAACACAAATGAATAAATATGCCAATTAAATTTTTATATGCATAAGAATGTTTTAGGGCATAGATAATACACATATAAAGATTAGTGAAAAAATATTGTTACAATTTTTAGAGAAAAATACTTGTATCATAAAATCCACAATAAAGCTGCATTACAGAATAAAGTTTAGTTTTATTAACCATAGCAAAACAACATACGTTCACATCACTATAATACTACTAGTTGCTAGTGGAAAAAAGTGTTTATCTATAATTGGTGTTGCTGCTTACAAAAATAAAGTTTTCTAATGTAAACTAATATTAGGATAATTCGGTTCTTGGTCTTATAAGGTTATAATATATGAATCTATAACAAAAAAAACTGTAATAAATATTACGATATTACATAAGGTCTATGCTTTTAACATAGATTTTAAGTTAGCTGTATACCACGTTATTTGTCATTGTCACGTCGAGGTGAAGTCTTGAAGTCAGTCAAATCAAATGAAATGAAATCCAACTGTCATATATTATAGTATCAGGATATGTCGTTAAAAATTAAGATTTGTTCTCATTGAAAATTCAAATAGCATATAAATTTGAATGTAAATTTAAATCCAATATTTCTAAAAAGTTAACACAAATGTTCACCTGTAAAGTAATGGTTATTAAAAAGTTATGAACGATCGAAGAAAAAATAGAGACATGGTTACTAAAACAAGTAATAAACAAGGTATTTAACAAGGCATTTAAACGTATTTCGACAAATGCATCATTCTGTGCGTTTTATCATTGCTAATTTTTATTTCAGTATTTTCACGTTCAACGCCAGACCACACTTTGGATTCACCGTCGAGAGACAGTGATTCGATATGTGACTCTCAAACACTCAGCCCGGTCCCGCTTCCTTGCACGCAAGAAGGCCCTGAACGCGTTCCAGATGTCATCTGGAATTTCGGCTGTACAAATTTAAAACATTCTGTACCAATAAACTCCACACCTGTTAGGTCAAAGAAAAAAAGACACGGGCGAAATTTTTCGGAAACGAGACAACAAATAGTAACCAAACGGAAAAACACGAGACTGTTACAGAAAAATACACAACTACCACCAGAGCTGTTAGAGTTGAACAAATATGTTAGACATAAGTTTATTGAGAAAAAAGGGCAATCTGAATGCAGTAGTTTAGTGGAAAAACCTCGATCTGGAAGTGAGGATGACATATTCAGTGAATCCGATACTACACCTAAAAGAACATTTCAATATAAAAGATCTCTAAGGAAAAATGTATTAAGCCCAAAGTTTTCATGGGCAGGATCTGAGAATGGGTTAGAATCTGATGACTCAATGAATGAGTGCTTAATACAAGCCACTCAAGCGACTGAAGAGATCATTTTAAATGGAACTCCACTGAAACAGTCTTGCTTTGACTGTAATACCCAAGAGGGAATTGATTCAAAATACAATGGAGACTCATTGCATGCAGTCCCTAAGAACATAAGAACTCCTTACACCAACAAGTTTAAGGTTGAGTCACCTGGACTCAAAAATGATTCGTTTGATGTCTTACTCGAGGAATTAAATAATAGTACTTTTGAGCGACTAACGGAAATGCCTCTTGAAAATGAATCTTCAAGTAGGGGAACGAGTACAAGTAATGTTAAGGATAAAAGTGCTTCAAATTATTCATTTGCCCGACACAGTTCAATGCCAGAATCACCATCTATGACTGACCATAACAAGCCTGCATCTTCTGGGATGACATTAGGAAGATACAATTCAATGCCACATAATGACAGAGGTGAAAAAGTTTCAGGTAAAATAGTAATGGTAAAATTTTTATTGTACAAATGTTACATTTTTTACAGTTCTCAAGTTTTTTTACTCTTACCTCATTTGATTTACATGTTAATATATATTTTTTTTTGGACTGCAACTAGGTGACTCCCCGATACGCTGCTCACCATTAGAAATTCAGAAGAAACATCAACAAGCTCGAGAGAAACTTCTTGCTAAGAGACTATTGCCATTCACACAAATACAACCCGAATTATCCTTGCCTGGCCAATCAACTACACATACCAGAGCAGCTCTGAAGAAGGGGGTATTTGAGCCTAAAGTTCCAAAACGTACTAGCCACAATAAATTATACACGAAACCTGAACAAACTTCTCTCATACAGAAGTCAATACCCACCAGAATAGATCTTCGCTCACATATTGAAATGAAAAGGTTGGAAGCTCAGAAGAAATTACAGCGTAAAAAAGTCCAAAAGTCTAGTAACAATTAATTATATGAATATTACAAAATTGATTATTTCCAATCAGAAAGGAAACTTGTATAGGTTTCATTTTTAAAGCAGTTTCCTGTTTTATAGAATTTTTAAGTGAGCTGTTATGATCTTGCTAAACTTTGTCATGACTATGACTGAATGATTAGGAGTTGTGCCTTAATTAAAAACATTTTCAGTGGTTCTTCTTTTGTTTATGTTTGTCTAAGAGTAACCATGTATTGTGATAATGTTATTAAAAACAGAAGTTTTCATAAAATACTACATATTGTTTATATAAATTATTTTGCTGTTTTCGTATGTCACCTATTTTAACCATTTATCTGAAAAATTTAAGTTCAAAAATTCATTGTGGTCACTTGAGACCGGAGGTAGATCGGTGGTTTTTGGCAAATGGGCCACTGAACAGATTTTACTTTTAAAAGGGATAAAAATGTATTTTTAATGGTTTTAATATGGTATATCATTTTAATGTTATATTAGGAATTACACGTTTTTTCTGCTTTTATAATATGCGTTGTTATAAAATAACTCGGAGGTTTCTAATAAGCGTACACTTTCTGAACGTAATGTCAAACGACATTAAGCAACAGACAGGGACTTCATATACGTAAGTCAATGTCTTAAATAATTAATGTCAGTGAACTTCAAAGATATAATTTGTGCTTAAACTCATAGAATTTGTTTATCTGTAACTTAATTGCGATAAATGTTTTAGTTTGTAATTTAAAAACGATCTTATTAGTTATATAGTTAAATACAAATCGAACGATAAATAACTTAAAAAAACCCGAATCGCGTGAAATCGACGATAGTTTTTCAGTGTCAAAGAAAAGATGGCAATGAACTACGCCCGCCACATATCAAGAGTGATATGTGTCGGACCAAAACAATGCAATCTGCAACTCAGTAGATCTATAAAAACATCCCAACCGACCAGGATTGGCATGATACCAATAGTCGTAGAACAGACTGGAAGAGGTGAGCGCGCGTATGATATATACTCAAGACTACTTCGCGAACGAATTATTTGTCTAATGGGACCGATTAATGACGATATAAGCTCCTTAGTGGTAGCCCAGTTATTGTTTCTTCAATCGGAGTCCAGCAAAAAGCCCGTCCATTTGTATATCAATTCACCGGGCGGAAATGTCACATCAGGCTTAGGTATATATGATACAATGCAGTATATCACTCCTCCAGTTGCAACCTGGTGTGTGGGTCAAGCTTGTAGTATGGCATCACTTCTATTAGCGGCAGGGGCGCCGGGGATGCGTCACGCTCTTCCAAATTCCCGCATCATGATACATCAACCATCTGGAGGTGTGCGAGGGCAAGCTACCGATATACAAATTCAGGCTGAAGAGATTTTAAAACTAAAATCACAAATAAATAATTTGTATGTTCGGCATACAGGTTTGTCTATAGAAAAGGTTCAAACTTCAATGGAGAGGGATCACTTTATGTCCCCAACAGAGGCAAAGACGTTCGGTTTGATTGACAATGTTCTAGAACATCCCCCATCACATGCTATGGAAAGTGAATGTGCCGCAGCTTCCGCAACACCAACAACAACAACGAATACCTCTGACTAACTTTATTTGTAACATATGTTTCGTCTAGATTTACTATTGTTGGAATTATGATAATAAATTTTATTTATTTAAACACCTATGCTATTTCTTGAACTACATCCAAACACATATGGTAGGTACTGTAACAATTTGAATGTTTTTATGACGTTTAGATTGCATTGGTAAATCATAATAGTAAAGTAAATCTTTTACATCCTATAGTTGTCCTCTACGAAATTGGGTAACTTAGACCTTACCAACTGCATCGCCAAAAGTATAATCTTGAGAAGAATCCATATTTCTGAAAGTTTAATATCACTGTATTCTGTAACAGCTTCAAATGTTAGTTACTAATGTTTGGCTATTATTTGATATTCAATGTTTGCACGATTTGCAAAAAAATTTCATTTTTTGTGCTGGCAGCCTATGTGTAGCCCTACAAATTCTGCCAGTGCAAGAGTCACTAAAATTGGTGAAGCTGTTTCAAAGATTGCGGACAAACAGAAAGAAAGATAGAATTGAAAAAAAATAATTTTTCTTTTTGTATTTTGAAATTAATGACAGACATTTCAATTGTATTTTTATGTTTTTGGTTTGATTTTGTTTGTTTTTGTTTCTGTCATAAACATATTCAAAATTACTATTTTTGGGCATCCGTGTTAAAACTGCTCGATTATTCGTAACAATATTGTAGATTATAGTGTTTCACTTTATGTAAATTGTGATACATTAGGTGCATTATTTGAAAATCAAATATTACTGACTATAATGATAAGTGACAACATTGCGAGGAAATCTGTTCATCTTAGATTTGTCTATGGAATGTGACACAATCCGCACCTGGTCAGTGTAGTAGACTATAGCCACAAGCCTACTCATTATGTCAGGTGACCTGAGTCCATCCAGGGAACAATACAAATAGAGCTTGAAAAATACATGGTGGTATACCTAAAGTAATGGTGGTTGAAGGTTAAGATATAGGTATTTCTTTAATACAAACTCTTTTCTGTATTTCTTTTATACAAACACTTCCATTCCTAAAATAAATTAAAAAAAATGTATATAAAAAGAATAATGTATTACAAACTTGGCTTTTACATTACAATTTTTCTAACGATTTTCGCACTGGTTATTGTTTTTTTATTATTACTGTCTTTATGAGCAATATATTTTTTCCGCAATTTGCTGTATCCAGTCATAGAAATATGAGACATTGGTGTAGACTATAAGAGCAGGATAGTCCTCATTTCTGAACGAAACAATTCCAATCAGCTGATTTTCTGTACTCACTAGGCCACTGCCGGAGTCACCCCTGTAGAAAATTTAGATTTATAATTTTAATCAAACATCTTTTTTGTTACGAGAGTATCAAATCAGAACTCCAGAGTTACGAGTGGCCGCTGTCATCCATCACCTGCAACCTATCTCAAACAGGACTGCTGGATGTTAAGACTACGCAACGGATTTTGATGCGGTTTTTTTTTAATAGACAGAGTGATTCAAGAGGAAGGTTTATATGTATAATAACATCCATTATGTAGTAGAGAAATACAGTTATTTTTGAGGTTTCAAATGTGATGTCGTAAATAATTACATTTTTTGCGGCGGGGGCGGGATGAAGTCCCGGGCAAAATCTAGTAAACAAATAAATTGAGTTATGAACCCTCCACCATAGTTAAATTTCGACACATGTTTTATTTTAAGATAAGGAACTTAACAGCTCAGCATTATGCCCGTAGAAAGAGCTCACCCTATTCGATGTAACCAGTCAGTAATAAAGTGGCCTCCAAATCGGCATTACGTGTTTTCTTTTAATATTTAAATTCCTCGGTCAAAATCCCGATATTAAACAATTAAGTAATTTAATATATCACGGTTTCATTTGCGCTCGAAACCATAAGTATCTACATGATGGTAATAATTATACATCAAGCGAGATTTCACATTTCGATTTAGAAATAGCCTTGCCGCTGTAGCTGAAGTTTTTGGTAGGTAGGTATTCATAATATCTAGATATAATTTAATAAAGTGTATAGCTATACAAAGTAAATAATGTTAGCACGGTATGAAGTAAAGTGTATATTATATGTATAATTGTTGTCTCCATGCTGAGTCACGGTCGTTAAACCAAGATTGATAAGTGTAGTGTGACAAGGCATGCGACTCTGACCTTTATGTCGCACTCTACCACTATAAATGGACGTTCGTCTTGAGATAATTAATTTCCTATTGCTCATATAAACAAGTAGATTTATACATGTCACTTATATTCTGGAGAAAATGACAAGTTAGAATAAAGAGAATATTTAGAATACGTGTTTATGTGCCCGTTAGTTCAGTGGTCACTGAACCTGACCCCTGAGCCTGGGGTTCAATTCATGAGCGCATTTGTTTGTTCTGTGTCTGAGAGTAATAAAAATATCGAGACAAAAACGGGTCTCTAACCAATAGACTAAGAGGCCAGGCACTGATATGCATATTATGCATGTTCACAAGTGTTTTTTATGTTTAGTAAGGGTGCGTAGGGCTGAGGATGCATGAGTAACGCTGGTCAAGAAGTCATGTAGCAGCCGACGATAATTTAGGACATAGGTTGACCAGTAATTCGTAGCTCTGAATATTAAATGTTTGATTGTATTATAGCGAAAGGCAATAAATATGTGGTTTGTTTTGGGGCTTAGGCAGGTAATAATAATAATAATAATTAGGTAACTTAACTCGATGGTCTGTTGTCAACATTTTTTACATCACCTGCGCATATCATTCCGTTGTCCAAACCACCAGCTAAGGTGCATACGTTATTTGGTCGTACAGCCTGCTGCACCATTTTCAATTTCAAAGTACGTTCCCCAGTTATATCCTGAAATTTGACATATTTTGCTAACGACATCGATGTGTTAATAAGAATAAGGAACTTTGTTATTATTTATTAGTAACAGGGCTCTAGGAATAGTAGTGTTGGTATTATTAGTCTAGTTAGCACTTGTTGGTATAAGCGCAGTTAGTATTAGTTGGTATTCGCCCTATTTGACTGGCCCCATGGTCGAATGGTTAGAGGCCATGACTGAAAAACCGGAGGTCGTGGGTTCGATTCCCACCCAGGACAAACATTTGTGTGTTTATCAGCAATCCTTACGGCTTATAACATCCTTAAATGCTATGAGTACTTACTAATATTAACATTTGATATCGAAAAGTAACTCACATTAATTATTCCCCATCCAGCAACAAAGGCATTCATATTTTTGGGGTGTTGCCGTTTTATTATCACACGTTTGATATTGTTATTTAACGGTAATTCATCTGCCAAAAGTATTATGGCGATGTCATTTGCCAATGTCTCATCACAATAATTTCGATGGATTGCGTATTTGCTAACATCCCTTATTACAGTTACCTGCAAAGAAAGATGTGTCTATTACATTTCGTTATTTTGTAATTATTTGTCAGTCCTTTTTGTCGGCTGTTCCTATTCGTATAAGTAATCGGTAAGATCCTCAGGGTTAGGGACAGTTCGCGGATGGGGAATGCAGTCTAAGAAGAAGAGAATTGTTATTTTCATCTTCGTAATTCATATCTATGTCTGTATCGTTCTTATAGCAAGCTAGTACAAAGAGATATTGTGCCAGACTGTCTTTATCTGAAGAGACTAGCAAACAAGCAGACACAAGTAGCTGTAGCCCATCGACATATGCAGGGAAACGGGGTAGAAAACCGCCAAATAAAGCACTGGCCATTTCACCTATATGCGTATAATCATCTATCCTATCTTCCTGGAGAGATGGCCAACAGCTTCACGGCAGTAGTAACGCATATACAACGTTGAGTAGATACCTAAAGCAATGGTCTTAAATTAAAGTCTGGTCAATTGTAATCAATTATAACAGAAATCTTGGGCTTAAGTTCCCACATACATTGCTCCCCCCCCCCCCCCAAAGGTTAAAAAATGTTTTCGTATGGCATACAATAAAGCGTATCGTTATTTATAATTATATTAAAATATACCTCTTGTAAATTTTCATGTCCTGCGTACACGTTTATAATTTGTTCTTCTGCATTTTGACATTCATATAAACAGTGACCGGCGGACACTAGTATATACTGATTTATCACTGACGCACCACAAACCACGTGCCTTTTGTCACACATCATAGACAGGAACGCAGCGTGTGGAAATAGTTCTATACGGGTAAAATGACCGCCGACAATTTTGCCTTCGAATATCGAAGGTGCCATTGCATCGTAACCGTGTATTGAATGGAGAGAGAATTTTAAAAAAACGAGATTCCATAATTGTACGAGTAATCGCTTGCACATTGCAGCAGTGAGGAGTTTTTAATTGATTTTGTAAAAGTAATTTTCCGTTATTGCTTTTAAGTGATTGTGATTAAATTGGTTTATGTCTTTCCTAATCGGTCTTATCAATAAAACGGTTCGCCCATACGTTTACATTTCATTTAGCGAGACCGGCAACTGAACGAGTCACGATATTTTCAATTTAGAATATCGTAAACATGTTGGTAATAAGCAGTGATAGCGTAGTGGTTTGAAATTTCTGCCTCCTACTCCGGGGGTCTGGGTTCGATCCTAGCACCTCTGACTTATTACGTGCGTTTTATAACAAAAATTTAAATATCACTTGCTATAACGGTGAAGGAAAACATCGTAAGAAAACCTGCACACCTTAGAGATGTTATAAATTATATAATAATTGCTGAGGTCTGTGAAGTCTTCCATTTTGCACTTTTTCAGCGTGGTAAACTGTGGTTTCAAACCTCAACGAGAGGAAACTTTTATTCAGCAATGAAACAATAAAAGGATCGAAAAAAATTCTTCTTGACAGTTTAGTGTACATTCTAGGAGACCACATCCATCAGTTGAGCGGTACAAGAGTTGATGATGTTGATAATAAAATGGTAAAAGTACGTAAATTAAATCAAGACTCTAAATTCATTATTACGCTCGGCAGGGAATGGTACCGACAACCTGTATATGTTACACCGGCTTCTGAACACCGCGCAAAGCGTCTCTGAATATCTTTAAATTTGTCAAAATGTTTTCTTACATTTTTTAACAAAAAACCGGTATGTTAAACTATTCATGAATTCAAAAACGCCAAAGGGCAGATTACTAAAATGTTAAAGGTTGTTATATTTTTCTTTGAACAATTTTTCCTTTCATCAATAAGAGTCCCTCGGGAGCGAAAGGAACAAATGGAATAAATCATATTATATCACATCAGGCAGGCGCTACAAATTGGATTATTAATTGTATTATTATCGAAAAGGTAACTTTAAAAACTTTTATTAATTTTAGTAGTTCGACATGTACCTACATTATTTATATGTTATTTCCTATGGCCAAATGTAATTTACAAAACTTAAAAAGTTAATGCCTTACCTATTTCACAGCATATGCAATGCCAAGCGATGGTACATTACCTCAAATAAGGTCAGGCTGTTTGACCAAGTTGGGGAGCATGAATGTAGGTTGGTTCATTTCAAAACAATGTGAATATTGGAGAGTTCTGTCATAATCTGTGAAGAGACGGCCGTTCCGGCTTCGAGACCAGTCGTGCTTGGCTGGTGTTGGTGGCGCATGCGCGGTCCTCTGGTCGATATTGGGTGACGTCAAGAGGAGTCCGGCCTCAGTCAGCCGCCGCCGGCCACAGCGTGAACATGTGGTTACAATGTTTGGCTGCGACGGTGCTGATAACCGCGACCGCGTCTCGCGAGGTCTTTACCAACTCGTTCCTGGTTCGCTTCAAGAGGTCGCTCCGCAACGAGGAGGCGCACGATGTGGCGCTCCACCACGGCTTCGACAACCTCGGCCCGGTAAGCGACCACGTGATTACACGTAAACATACCATACGCGCCTAATAATTTGCGCCTGCACGAATTTAATTGGCATAGTCACCTACATGATCACCTACATTTTATACTCTCTAAACATTTTGGCTTATTTCAGTTGACTGATAGGTCAGACGCTAAATTAATGTTTCGGTGCAATATATAATTAAATATTTGAAAAGTTAGAAACTAGAGTTCCAACTACGGCTTCTAATCTAATAGTATTAAATAGATTCAGGTACTACTTTATGTATGCTCGATAAGGTAAGGGATAATGATTATGCTGTACAAGAAATCATGAGTTGACGGACTAATTAGTTTATAATAAAAATTTGGGGTTTTTTTTGGAAGTATTATACATTATTCAGTTAAGTGAAATATTAATTTGTTTTTGAGTTATTGGAAAGTCTCACGATGTGTTCGCGTCCATGGCCGACTACTCCGCGGAGGCTATCGCTTGCACTTGACATTGCAATTGAAAAACTCGTCTACTTTTATATACTTTCAGAAAAAATAAACAAACCATACAACTTCACTAATTTCAGCAAGACAACACGTTGTCACCGAGGAAATTGATTTGCGTATTGGTAGGTATATTTCGTTGTTATCGGAGGGGTTTGTTTGCGGTGGTAGTTAGTACAGGGCACGAGGAAATAACGTATTATTGCGTATTGTTATCGATAAGAGTGGATATGTGCGATACGGAATGACGGCGGGAGATAAGGAGTACATCCCTGACATTACACGGGCGTTGAAATGCGGGCTGGTTCAATGTACCCACGATTTTTGACTGTCAAGTAGGTAATTTCACTGCTGTATAACTACTCGTATTTTAGCACCGAATTCGTTTTGTGGAGTCAGAATTTGAGGGAATGATTTTTATTATGACTGCCTCGTTGGTCGAGCGGTTGCTAGCGCGATTGCCGATCGGGAGGTCCTGGGTTCAAATCCCGGGTCGGGTACTGTTGGATTTTTCTAATTTAGAATTTCTAATAGTG
>DWEM01000868.1:0-16452 GCA_018245935.1 Agara belti belti
GGAATACAAACAGCAGCCGATGTTTCACCGCACACATGTTTAGGCGCGAATCTGATCTGAGCGTGATCTATTATATATGCATATTTTCTATTTCTATATCATAAAATTCATTGCTTTACATTGGTCTCGCATCAGTTATTGTTCGATCGAACTTTTTGCAAGTCTACAAACAAGTGACTCAAAGTGCCGTACGGGAAATTACAATAGAAGTCAGCTCAGTCCGAAGGCATATTAATTTGTCTGCGTGCTCTCTACATTGGTACATATTATATTTGGTAATTGACGGAAGGCAATTCAAATACAATAAATAAATATTTTAGTATTTTTCGAGATATTATCTACTGTTTTATAGACACCTCTATTTTTGAAGAGGACGGTGAAAAACCGCTGGATTTAGATGGCCCGGGACAAGACTACGGCGTTTTAAGGTTGACGGGTGGATTGATACTCTCAAACTGTAAAATTATTTCAATGAGTGTAATCTCAAAGCTCTTTATTATGTGGGCTTCTAAATGATTGACATATTCATTTTATATTTAATGGGTAGATACCTACTCACCCAGACCCATTGGCATGGATTGTGGTTACTGCAGAACTCCGGGAAAAATTTGTGCGTTATTATGCGCTTACATTAATTATAACGCAAGGTGTGGATTGTTTTATTAACACTGTATGGGATGTCGGGGACTCGGGGACTCCCTTAAGACGGCGAGATAAGCACCCCACAATGGATATGTTTGCGCAAGCAGGCGCACTATCGCATAGCACGCGGAAATAAATCGGTACGTAACAGGAAGACGATAAAAATTGTCACACGGGGTTCGCACCCTACCGTGTGCCCTGTATAAACCCGGTTTCGTTTTATCTTCAAACAAGTCTTCGCTTATTTTATAAAGTTAGAACAAGTTAGCCCGAAACGGTACCATCGCTACACATCATAATTATAACACTATACTAACGCAAATCAATTGCTATTAAAATAGTACTCTTCTGATTAAAAAATTTAGGAAAAAAAACCTCTCATGAGTAACAACATAACAACTTATTCCTCTCTCCTCCTGCGGGATTGCTATATGGGATAAGCAGTGCCTTTGTACTCATTCTATTCATGAACTTATCTATCATTTTTTTTGTGTACACCATTGAAGCAAAAAAAACACCTGATTGACCACCTTGAAATAGGATGAATAGTTACTAATACCCACTAACTATTCTCATTTTGTATTGAAGGCTGAACACAGTAATAAAACCCATAAATTAATTCATATACTAATTTATATTTTAATAACAATGTCAATGACAATGTCATTTTCTCATATTGGTCAGGAAATGTGTGTTTAAATGGATATAACATAAAACTTCTTGTGCCTAATTTTTTTGGACATCAATGTTATACCTACTGATAAAACTTATCTTCAAATTCACTTATAGTCGAATTTTATTCAAATGTGGATGTTATCTGAGTTCATCTATTTCGCATTATCAAAATATATTTACCTACGTATATTCCATTGAAGAAATAATATTTGGAAAATTTAGAAAATAAAAGTTGTGTTTATGTGTAATTTCTCTGTAAAGTATTTATAAAATTAAATTAAAATTAAATTGTCTGCGTCCCATTGGTATAGGTAACCGAAAATTACCGAGCCAAGTATGATTGAGTAGGTACTTCAATATGTTTTTGTTGAAACTGTGAAGTGCCGACCGTCGGTAAGAAATTAATAAATAAAGAGCTGATAACAGATAACATAGGTTATTCAATTAGAGGCGGAACATCAAGTGAAGTTTCACCAAGACGACACCGCCGACCTCGGGTCACTAAACAGCATACAGTAAAATATACCTATTTATAAATAAAAAATGGTGCAATGTGTACTGTACGCGTACACAGGTCTGTTATTAAGCGTAAAGAACGACCATTATACATATTACATTAAATTGCGCTTGAAATTTAGTTCAAATCAATCAATCTCAAATACGTAATATAAAAAAGAACTTTAACAAAGTAAATTCATCAACAACAAAAACGCTATTTAAGTTATACAGGTACTACTTATTAATTGTCAGTAGTTTTTTAATCCAGTTACCGATATCTCTGTTTTACAAACGAGAAAGCGAATAATTGGTAGATAAAACTGATTAATCATTGTAAAAACAATAATTTTGCTTTTATATTTTCTCCTTCATCTTTTTATTTTATTTAACTTTTTTTTCTTTCCTGTCCTCCCGGCATGCTGTACACCATTGCTTGCAACCGCATCTGTATACTGTTACTTCAAAATATGTCCTCCTAATTTCTGTACACCTTACCCTCTTTCTGTAATTGTTTTCTTCTATGCACATAGGTTGTCTGGAAGAAATCGCAATCTGTGCGATAAGACCGCCTATTGAATACTACTTTGTGTACGCCTATTTCAATTTGTAAAATTTTGTGTGCAGTAAAGTATTTAATTATTATTATTATTAATAGAGACGCCCGGTAGACTGAGCTTCTGATTCCCCTGATTGAGTGCTTCAGCTTTCCCCAGGTGTAATTAGCAACCAGAAATATGGGAAAAACATAACACGACATGTTACGGACAATGTATTATATACTCGTATGTATTAGAGGAAAATTGCTATTTGCCATGTTTATATATAAAACCGAAGGATTAAGGGGCCTGTGTTAAAGATATTGTTTCTATCACAAAATTAACAAACGTGCTCAACTGCCATAAGTTTATATTTCGTAAATAGGCCAACAGAAGTAGTTTCGTTTGCATACTGCTAATTAAAGACACTCTGTACTATATCTACTGCTATGGTTATTATTCCATCTGTTAGTAATGATGAATGCTAGAAAATATCGATACCTATTCAAAGTCAAACTGTCTGTTGCCTCACAGGTGTGTACATACAAAGTTATATGTCGGACCACTTTTACTTTCCTACTTTGTATTAGATTCATACTTCTGCAATACCAGTTAAAATTGTAACTATTACAAAATAAAATTAATAGTCTTTATAGATTAAGTAGGTAGCAACACACCCGCTGTAATTAGCTGCGGACGCATTCTTGTTCCATTTTGATTAAATCATTTTTTATTACTTTATTTACCGCTATTTGCCTGTTCTGTTCAAATTTGAATTTCTTGCTCAAATGCAATAAAGGTGTATGATATGTAAATTTCACTTTTATACTGTTATACATATACGGAAAATAGTTTCAAAATTACATATTATTCATATGTAGAGGTAATATCTCAAAAAAGTGTGGTAATGAAACTAAGAAGTGTCAGTTCAGAAAAATAGTTTAATTATCTAGAAAGCACCTACCTTAGGTAGCAAAATAATAGTTGTTTTGAAAAATTAAGTAAAAGTATTTTAACAAGTACTTCTCTATAATCTGCATTTTAAACATTGGGTCATTGTTAAGTAAAATAAAAATTGTGAATATTAGAGTAAGGTATCTAATAAATTTTTAATACATTTTAAAACAAAAACTATAATAAAAATGTATAGTGCACGTCGTAGCCGTGTCGTAGTCGTGCTACGAAATGTCTACACTCCTATACGATCTCAAAAATCAGTAACAATAATATTGTATTGTAAAAAACACAAGTACTTACTTGTTCGGTTGCGGTACAATTTGATCATAGTTGAAGGACTGCAGAAGCTTCCCGACAGCTTCGTTGATCTCGAGCTTTTCGCATGCCCGTTCGCGTTCTTGTGCCCAGTTCATTTTTGATATTACCTACGTTTCTATTCGATATTAAAAATATGAAAATAATAATATGCAGGAGAAGAGTGAAGATTATCTTTCGAACGGAGTTCCAACGTCGCGAGATGAGCGCGCGTGCGACCGACTCGCGCGCACCGACTATAAAGAGTTCCTTATGCTCGGCGCACAAGTATAAACTATAAAATAAACCGTACTGGGGCGCGCGCTACGCTTTGATATGTTTTCTTTTGACTGTTTACATTACAAAAAATAATACGTACCACGGGCGTTCTTATCAGAAATAAAAAAAAATCAAAGCTTTAATAAAACATTGCTTGCATGGTGTAAAGTGAAAAATAGAAATTTAATTTAAAAGCTCGATTTAGATTACATGAAATCATGACTTACTGGGTTTTATTTCGGTGTAAAAATTATGAATAAATAAGCCATTTAAAAGAAATTTTAGGGAAATGGAAATTAAGGTCAAACAATTTCACTTTTGAGGCCAAATATTTTAAAAAAGCTCTAATTTATAGTATTGAAGGTTTGCATGATGTTTCGTAACACAAAATTTTATGAGTTGATGTTTAAATTTCAAGGTTCATTTATGACGCGGTGTAGATGCGACGGTAATTATATAAAAACAGTTACAGCATAGTTGTGCATGGTTTTCCGAGTTTTCTCAGGGAAGGAGAGCGCAGTGGGCGGTGCGCAGGCGCACGTTGGCGCCGCCTCGTTTGCCATTGGCGCGCGACGCCGGCCGCTATGACGTCATTGCGCCCGCGCCTTTATCACCCTCGCCATACCTACCTATTAAGAGTTGAACTTCCAAGTCTCGAGGCAAACGATTACGCGAGTCGCCACGTAGGTTACACTAATCAGTACTCTAAATGTACCCGATATAACTTTCTCTTTATTGGACCTACTTATAATATCATGGAATTCAAGCACCTACATCTAACAGCTTAAAGATTTTTTTTTTTTATAAGAACATTATATACGAAGTTACATATTTCTAGTCACACTTATTTTATGTAACAAAATGGCAATGGCCAATGGCACCCAGGCAGATGAATGCGATGTGATTAATGGACACGTGAGTATCTAATAATTGATGGTATAGTGAAATGAGTGAAATTATATCTGAGTCTAAGACAAGTAGTAACTATGTGGGCAGTCGTCAATATAAACGACATTTCATTTACCTACTCTGATATGTTATACAACGGCTGGTGGAATTTATTTGAGCACAGGACGACGTTATAGGGTAAAACAAGTGTGATATGTATTAACACTACACTATTGGTGATATATATTAACCAAGTATATCTTTATATTGTGCAAGAAAATATTAACTTTCATCATGGTATTAAACACGTGCGTTCTAATTAAGCCTGTGTATACGTAAATTTCATACCAAATTAGCCTTATATTAAGTTCTCCACTTCGTCAATTAACACGATCTAATTTTGTACCCAATTCACGCAACAAAACCGCTAATTGAGTTGTCAAGGTAGGCAGCGCTCGCTGCAACGCATTGACGTGTCTGCTTTTAATTTGTATTATTTAATAAAAAGGATGATAGCCTAGTAGTTTTAATTTCAGTCTTACGCTACGGGTGTCTGGATTCAAATCCTGTAACGTATGTACTTACCTCGGACTTTACACAGTTATGTATGTATGTATAATTTAAAATTGAAATATTCGTTATAACGGTGAATTCCGTTCACCGTGACGAAGCCTGCACACATTAGAGTATGTTACAAAAATATATTATAATGTTTTCTGAGGTGTGTGAAGTCTGCCAATCCGTACTTGGCCAGCGCGGTAGAGTACTTATGTCCTAAATCCCTATCGCTATGAGCGGAGACCCGCTTCCAGCAAAGGAAAAATAAAAAGGTTGAAAAAAATTACAGATTTGGTGATCTATGAATCATATAAAAAAAAATCTGATCTTTTAAAATATGTGTCATTTAGACGACGTAAAGACGGCAATTACGTTAAACCAGTATAACTATCCTAATAGGTAACAAATTCAATAGTATGTTTTTTAAATATATATTTAAATATATATAGTTGCGGTTGCAACTTAAGTAGCCATGTACTCTAAATGTCACTGCTTACCATGACAGTCTCTTTTAAGCTGGAGTATAGCAATATTAGTGCAACTTCGTTGAATTAAAGAAAGAACAGCTTCTAGTAGGTAAATTATAAAACACTTGAAATCCGATTTAAAAATGTATCAGTTTTTAATTCTGTGAAAAAAAAAACAATATTTGTCTGTGAAAAAATAATATTTGTCTGTCAGTCACATTTTTTTATGACTGGACTTGTTAGATCACTATGTTAAAAACCTTTTATGTACCACCAAGCCTCATCAGTAACAATAAATTAACAAACTCAAACTGCAGTAAGTAGTTATGCCTTTTTTATTTGTCTAAACCTTATAAGTTTGATCCTTTGACTGTATCAAAATTGGAATACCCAAAATTTGTCGTAGATTGCTATTGCTGTTAAGCCATTTGCAACACATATCTCAAAACACTTCCACTATGGTCAATGAACTATTCTTTACACGAGAAATAATTCGGATAATAAACATCAATTCATATGAGACTTTTACAATGCCAGTGTGCATAAATATAATCAAACCAATTATTTGTATATGTTCCTGTTGTGACTTCCTGACAGCTGTTTTTATTATTGACAAATATGTTAATTTTGGAGCTGTCCAATGACATGGAAAATCTTATTATAGAATATAAAATAAAATATCCTAAAAGCTTAATATGGGAAGGTTTTAAATAGCTAATGCCGACATTAATTAAAAGATAAACAACTTAATGTACAAAAATCACATACAACATACATGTACAACCAACAAACTGTTGAGATTAAGAATTTTGAATTTATAATTACTTAACAGAAATAACTCACTGAATTTTATCAAAGACGAAGTTTGAACGATATTGATAATAGTTTTTTACAATATTGATATGGATGAATGAACAAAAGTCCAAATTGCGTACAAAAATCTATGTGCAATCCTAAAATAATATATCATACACGTAACTTCGTCAATTTTCGCTGAATCTTGTAATACCCATAGAAAAGTGGTAATATATAAGATAATATTATAATGATAATACCTTTTTCATAGTGTCGGTTAAACTTAAATGCAAATTTAAAACCGAAAGAAAAAATTTAGACGAAATCTATGGTTGTGATGAAATATAGCAATTTTATTAAATCGTCACCGTTTCAGTCAAGTCATTTTATTGTTAAATGAAAAGTCTCGCATGTTTAATATTCAATTTGTTATTTGTTGTTGTATATTGTTGTATTGTTACTTTAAAAGTATTTTCCTGTTGTCTGTGAATTAGAAGTCCTATATTTACACTATGGTATATTTGTAGTCTACTAGTCTATACTTTGACATCTGCGATGAAAAGGCTTGTTGCGGCGCATATTGAAGAATATTTATTATAAATATAAATAAATTAATATTTACCTCAAGATTTAACCGACTAATCCATCCCAGCTAAGGTAAGGGCGTAAGTTAACCCCACGGAAGTTACCAAAAGTGATTATTTCTTATGTTTTATATATGTTTCCTCCTATATCACAGCCATGTTGAAGTAGTGTCGATTCGTTAAGTTTTCGTCAGTATCGTTACTTAAAGTTATAAAGTTGTTCACAAGTAAATGTGACAGACCCAAGTTTCGTTTGTGTTGTGAATTAAAGTTGAAAAGTCTTTAAAAATGGAAAGTGCTTTAAAGTGCCACCGATTCTGGCGTCGAGGCGTCATCTTGAAGGTAAGGCTGGATGTGTCAAACTTCAATATACATCAGACAGTAGTACTGCCACATAAAACAAATTAGTTCAAAATATTGGATAGTAATTTTATTAAGACTGAACATCTTTCGCAATAGGTGCTGTTTGTTTGGACTTACACTAAATGCCAAGCTTTCTTTATTCTGTTGAGGATTATGTGTTTATTCCAAAAGATTTCAGTAATATCAAACAGTTGCTAGGTTGATACCGTGTAACAATATTGTAATATGATATTCAAACAAATTTTATATTACAATCTTCTGCCTTGAGAAATAATAAAATATATCTATCAATTATTTAAGGTATATTTAATAATTTGAAGCTAATGCAGTATTACTTGGTATGTTTTGATTTTTCTTATAACTAAACAGTGCTTGTTTGGGTTGGGCTGTATACAATATTTCCTTATTATTTCATAAGACCTTGACATCTGTCCTCAGGAATGGATTCGGAAGATTCATGTGATGCTAATGGAGATGTTCTATCAACGACAAGTAGTAGCAGCTCTAGTTCTAGAAGTCAAAGGAGTTCATCTTCGGATAGTTCAAAGAAAGAACGAAAATCCCCACCGGGCTCTCCTCCAGGGTCTCCACCTGGTTCCCGACCAGGTTCACCTCCTGGCTCTCCGCCAGGCTCTCCCCCTGGCTCTCCCCCAGATTCTCCACCTGGCTCTCCTCCAGATTCTCCAGCAGGTTCACCGTCATCAGTCACATCCCAAATGCAGCGATCCCTTTCCCGAGAATCTAGATCTCAATCATCGCAAAGATCATCTGCTAAACCCCCGTGCTCACCTAATAACATGAGTTGTGGGGCTCGTTCAGATATAAACTCACCAGAACGCTCACCCCATTCACCTCAAAGTCTTAAATCACCTTTTGAACATACATCACCAAGGTCAAATATTTTTTCTCCCGAGGAGCCTGAACAATTTTCAGCTGCTCCATCAGTTCCAAGATCACCTAGCGGTTCTCTTAAATCTGCACCAGGGTCCCCTGCTTCTAGGTCTCAGCTAGTTTCTCCAGACTCTGCTAATTCAAGAATTCCTAAACCTCGATCGCCTTCCTCAAGTCCCTCGCCTGATCGAATCTCTACTCAGTTGTCACCCACAACAAAGAAAAATGATTGGAGTCCAAAAGGGAGTTGGAGAAGACATACTAAAGCAGAACAAAAAATGGTGGCTAATCCCACTCACACCCGCAGTAGGTCTGAGTCTAGTCAGTCTAGCAGAAGTTCTACTTATAACAAAAGGTCCAGTGCGAAGGACCCTGCCACAGAGGAAATTTCAGAAGGTAGTAGTAAATATAAAACATATATTATTATATGGTTATAAAAAATATGACTTCTTAACTCATTATTCACTCATGGACATATGAGATTATAAGGACACTGATTTTATTCACTTTTCATAAAACGTGAGCTAAAGCTCTACACTAGGACTGAATCTAAAGGTATATTTATTTTACAAAGCTTGCTAACTATTACTGAAACTAAGCAAAGATGAAATATTTAACTTGTTAGGTTAGCTTTCGGTAACATGTTTTACAAACTTAAGTGATTCAATCTCTATGAGCATGTTATTATTAACAGGAGAAATGGAGTCTGATCAAGAGGAAAATAAATCTAGAAGCAAAACTAGGACAAGTGAAAGTAAAAATGGCAAGGATAATAATATTAGTCATGAAGACCTCTCTGATGTGTCTGATTTAGATTCTGTAGGACCAGAGGACACTGACAAGGAGAATAAGGTTTGTTCAAAACACACAGACTTGTATTGTACTGTGTCAATTGTTTTTTTACTTAAACTAAAGTTTTATTTACTTTCTTTAATGGTCGACTGTTCCATTGTCAAATAAAGATTTACATGATATTTATGACATGACATTGTATATTTAAATTATTAATTCCTTGATAGTCAGAAAGTACTTGAGAAATCTTTGGAATAAAGCCTCTATCATAGTAATAAATGTGCTACTCTACTTTCTGGAAAGTTTATTCATCAAATATCTTTTAATTTTGATAGTTATTGGATGATAAAAATCAGGTTTGTCCTATTGTTGAAATAAAGTTTATTAAACAATAAATTTATATTTTCTGTACAATATTTATAAGAAAGGACTGTTTATGGGTGATTGAGAGGGAAAAATTAACATGTTAATTGTTACTTCTTTTAATTAACCAAGAAAAAAAAGAATCTCAATTATGCGAAGCCTGAAACAAAACCTAACCTAAAGCATACATAAATATTTATGTTCTCTTAATATGTATATGATTATGAAAAATCCTTTGAGCTACTACTATATAAAGTGAATGCATATTTAATAAGACAAGAATTATTACAGTAACATGTTTGTTGGTCTCCATTATCAGTGAGTGGTTATTTAATAGTTTATCTGTTTATTAAAAATGGGGGCTCTAAGTGAATTGTTTTATAAAGTTTTATAAAATTATTTCTCTTCATTCTAGACGAAATCTGAGACACAATCGCCAAAAGCAACACAAGAAATTCAAGTCAATGGCAACACTGAATCCAGTGTGCAATTATCACCTAAATCAGACTGTGGAAAAGTAGACACTCTGAAACTAGATAAGGTAGGGCTCTTCATAATTTACTATCTAAATGTAAAACAGTGCAAATGTTAAATTAAAAGTAGTCATTATTGTCTTACATGAAAGTATTTGTTTATGCTCACATTGAAATAAATGGTTAATTATTATCAGGTGCCTCAAGAAAAGACAAGTAATACTGAAGATGGTGAGGAACAGTTAGACTTTGAAGCAGAAGAAGGCGAATGTATAGAAACAAACAAATCCAAGGAATCACATGGTGATGCAGAAACACAGCCTGAAATTGGTAATGTACTTTATTAGCGAAATATTACGATAACAATAGAATTTTGGGAACTTAATAACTTAATGCTTTTGATATTTATCATCAAAGTCTAATCTAGTGTTTAATTTATTCAGTCTGATGTTTGAGTATTCCTAACACTCTCGTATTGTACATTGATGTTTTATATTATATTTGCAGAAGATGTAAAACCAGGCAAAAGGTCACGTGGATCTTCTTTAGAAGAAGGCGAGGTATCGGATGAGGCCGAGCGCCGACCCGAGGAGAATGAACCGCGGCCCGTGTGCCGTTTCTTCTCTCGTGGAGCCTGCACTTGGGGAGTTAGCTGCAGGTATTACTATATATTGTGGCACTTTAGACTAACATTTCAGGAAAGTGTATATTGCGGTATGTTTTGAAAATGCTTAATAAGTTTTTTCTCCAGTTGCATTTTTATCTAGTCCAGTGGCTATTTGTATCTTCCACATCTAGTAACTCTTGACATCTTTGTCCATTAACTTTAGCATATGTAGTAATATAACACAGAATATAGTGCAATACCCGGTACTACTGACGTTTACGGGAAAACAAATGTTGTCGGCAGATTCTTGCATCCAGGCGTGACGGACAAGGGTAATTATAACATGTTCGACGTGGTGCGAGGCGTTCCGCAGACTACAAGCTACGTGCCGCCGCGCGACGCCGCGCCGCCCGAGTCCGCCTGGGAGCGCGGTCTGCGCACCGCCAAGGAGGTGAACCCACCGCACCTACATCATGACACTTTTATTATACACAATCCACTGGGGATTTTATATTAACGTTTCGCATTAATACATTTTATACTGTAGTTAAGTCAATTTTGGCTAATATTTAGTTTAGTCTTTATGGTGGTTAAAATTAGACATACTTGTACGAACATTTTCAAAGCGGTGGATATAGGAAGGTAATCGAAAGGAAGCTCTTCTGCGATAGCACTAGCATAGTAGTAATAAAGGCGGAGAATGGAAACCGCTAAAGTTGTAACGATATGGCTTTATAGATGTTGCGTATAGCGAACAAGCGCAAGGAGCAGGACATCGACTTCGAAGAGAAGAAGCTGCACCTGTCGGTGGGCGGCGTGGTGCACGACCCCGACGCGGAGCTGGCGTACGCGGCCGCCGCCGTGGGCGCGTCGCCGCCGCGCCACGACCTGGCGCCCGCGCACCGCGACCCCGACCCCTACCGGTCAGCGCTCCGCTTCCCGTTTCATTTCACATTACTTTAAACTTTCACTCATTACCCATTACCTTTACATTGTTTGTAAAGAAGTACATATTCGTGTTTGTCGTTTAGTTTAGTAAAAAGCAGGTTAAAGAAATGTATATAAAGTATTCACACGATTTCAAATATTACAATTGACGCACAGGCGTGTATATTGAAGGCGTCCCGTACGGTACATTGATGATTGACCGTGCGAATATTACGTTTTCCAGACCGTACGGACCGATGTACCGCGGGCGATTCGCTCGGCCGCCGGCGGACGAGCGCGAGCGCTACTACGAGCGCGAGCGGTACGAGCGCGAGCGCTTGTACGAGCGGCCCGCGCACTACGACGAGCGAGCGCCGCACGCCGACGAGATGGCTTACCACAAGGTACACCAATATACACCTACGCCTTGCCACATTTACGCTTCTCAACCATCCTTCACTCGTTGTGAGTTTTGTCACACTGAGCTTTTGTTATCCAGTCGAATGCTACGACGACTTATCAGTGTTTGCTCAATATAGTAACGTAACTATACGATGACAAATACGTAGCTACAGCGAGTGACGACATCTAGCTCACGTGACAGTCATCCGGCCCGCACATTTGTACGAACCAATGTTGTGCAAAACCCTGCAGGACACTCCACCGCGCTGTCGTAGCTTGTGTGGTTGAACGTGTTCATGGCTAACATGTGTGTCGTATGTTTTTGCTATGAGTTTTAATGAATCCTATCAAATGGAATCAAACTGTACCAACCGATTAACGTGTCTTTAAGACTGTCATAAGCTTAACGTGTCTTTGAAGTCCAATCGAGAAGGGAATAAGCGTATTTTGAGCTGGCCATAACACTTAAATCCACATTACAATAGATTGCTGACAATAGATGAGAATAACCAAAAAATAACAGTGAGTTTGAGGCTTTACTAGTTATCCATATTTTCGTGTTTAGTACGTTTACTACATCCAGCAATAAATTAAACTTTAGTTAGCAATTCTTTGCGGGACATAAAAACCGTGAACGCACCACCGTTCTCTAGTACACTGTTACTTAGGGTTATCTAAGTCTGAGTTTAAGATTATCGTCAAGCAAAATGAGCATTGTAAATTTTATGTCGACATATAATTTTATTACAAAACAAGTATATATATTTTTTGTCGATAATTACGAAAATATAATTTGTATTATTTCCAATGCAAGCAAACGATGTGGAATTCCGTTGAGGAGTCAGGCGAACCTCACACAATGACGGTATGATTAATTGAAAATCAATTCCTGTTTTCCAATTGATTTTGCGTACTTTTTGATAGTGATGTTAATTTCTATTTTACATATTGTTACGTAGCAATATTGTAACGAGTGAATGTGGTGAGACAAACTAACAGAAGAATGATCTGCGTGTTAGTGTGTAAACCAAACCAAACCAAAACCAAACCAAAACCAAAAACTGGATCCGGAGACTGATGTTGTCTCGATATTTGCGTTAATGTGTATATATATTTCCGCATTATAAATACTTTGTATAAATATTTTCATATAATTTTCTGTCTTTGAGAGTGCAGGATATATGATGTACATAATCTGTATAGATAAACATATGATATTTTCGTATAAGTGAGCCAAATGATGGCTGATATAAATGGCCCTAATTAGAAACTGATTATACGCCGTAGCCTTAGGCTTAGGCTACGGCGTATTGTTAGTGTTAGCACTTATAATAAATCAGAGTTAAAATAACTCAAGTCGGCTTTAGTTGTTTACATAGTTGAATTCCTTACGAAGAGTATAGCTAAGCCTTCTAACTCATTGTTATACTAACCGTATAGTATATAACTGGAGTTACGAAATATACAATCTGAATTAGTTTATATTCCAATATCATTATATTACTATTGTGTATGTATATATATTTTATTTCACTCGGTAAATAGACGACTTTAGACTAAGAATATAAATGTATACGTATAAAGTATAAACTTATAAATATGACTTATAATATGGAATGTTAAATGTGGATATAGAGACGGGTTCGACCGTCCCGCGAGGTGATAGTGCAGCGGGCGGAGGTCGAGCGGCGGGAGGGCCGCGAGGGTCGCGAGGGCCGCGAGGGCCGCGAGGGCCGCGAGGGCCGCGAGGGCCGCGAAGGCCGCGAAGGCCGCGAAGGCCGCGAAGGCCGCGACGTGCGCGACGTGCGCGAGATGCGCGAGATGCGCGAGGGCCGCGAGGGCCGGCCGCGCGACGCCCGCGGCGACGAGTGGGCCGACCCCTGGATGCGCGCCGAGCCCGCCGCGCGCCGCCGCCGCCCGCCCTCGTCAGATGAGTCGTACACGTCCTCTAGGTACGTATCGCTCTTACGACACTCCTCGACGTTTTTATAAAATACTCTGTAGTTACATGTGACAGTTGGGATAATGGCAGTAGATCTAGACATAAATTGATGTTAATAGACATTTGGGACAATGGTCTTGATCGGTTTTTTTTATTATATGTTCTACTTACTTTTTATATATTGCTTTATATTTTATAAAAAGTGTTCAGAGATATCTTAGTCATTGAAATATGTATTTTTATGTTATAATTGTTAATAATCTGCTTACTTTGTAATAACTTTTGTGACGAAAGAAGAAATGTCTACGCAGCGTATGTATAAATATTTAATATTGTATTTCCAAATGACAGACAACTTGTAAGCCGCTATACTTGTCAATTACTTATTTGTCGCACTGAATTATTCTAATTCGAATTAGGTATATTTTTCCTTCATACTGATTGTAGCAGTATTTATGAATCTATTGACTGAATAGCGAACGGTGTTTAAAATATCACAATATTTTAATATTCTATTGAATTTCATATAGCCTGGAACCAGATAGCCTTTTATAGATTTGAACCTGCAATATTGCAGATTTATTCTGATTTTAGAATAAACAGACTTTAACAGACGGACGCTTACTATTCATTGAAATTAACTAATTTGAATATTCCAAATTTTATTATAAGACTCTAATAATATTTTCCCTTTTGCTTTGTTCCCTCCCTTTGCCGATGGGTTTCGCTTTCATTACTTTACTTTGTGGTGTTTCGGTGTTTCACCTGAACTGTGTCTCATCTGTACTATCCATTATAACAATTGCATGCAACGTTTACTGTTAATCATCACTGGGATTCGCTACTGGCTTGAATGTGAGTGTGTGTGTGTGTGTGACGACGAACGTGCATTTTCAATGCGTGACGACGTTCGCGTCGTACATGTGCGCGCGCTCACGTGCTGGACGCTGCGGCGACGCGGCGTGTCCCCGCCACTCCGCACCACGTTCACCGTACTCTATTCGGTTTCGTGGCGGCGCGTGCGCACGCAACGCGGCCACGCGCGCACGTTCCGTCTGCACGTGTGCGTGCTCACATGTGTATTGGAGCGTGCGTTGACGACGGTGTGCGCGTGTGTGTGCGTGCGTGTTTCCCTCCCCGGCGTCCCTTGAGCCCACAGCTGTTCACATTCCAGCTCGCGTAGTTCGGGCTCGGCCGGCGCGCGCCGCAAGCCGAGGGCGTCTTCGTCTTCTAAGCAGAGGTGAGTCGACCGTGCTTATATATATATACGTATATATTTTTGTTATTGTGCATTGTTACTTTATTGGTACAACGCTTTAACGTATTACGCTTTTGTAGATCATCAATTTTTATAAATGTCTATAAATGTAGTTATGTTAAAATTTTACCTATATATGTTATACATATTTGTTGCTAGTAGTTTTTTTGGTATGTTACATTGTTTGAGTGTGATTGTGTTGTGTTTATTTAAAAGCCAAGAGAGTCCCAGTGATATCAGTGATACGTACGCCGTTGGGAACTCGAAACTCTGAAAATAATTCATAAACAAAACGAAACCAATATTTATCTGGTAAAACATTTTAATGTTAGAAGTTCTTCAGCTGCATTACGTGTCTTATATGGATGCTATTTATTATTACTATCTGCTATTGTTAACTTTTCGTATTGTTAATTTTTCAGTGTGCTGACGTTTATAATATTTGTATGAATTAATACATGCTAGTTGCTAACCCACATGACATTTATCAACAAAAAATGTTCAATTAATCACTGTAAAGGAGAGTACACATTGTCTTAGCAACACTACAGTCTAATTTAATCAAGGTTAATTACTATTATTATTCTGGCATCATGGTATAATAATAATTTATATTCTTTGGCGTGCAATTTGATGATATTAGATAATCATGTAAAAAGTTGTTGGCATTTATTATTAAGACTTGCTTCCTGGTGTCAAATATTGGTGCTTATAACATGAGAGATGTCATCGATGTAACCCAGCATTTTGTTGGCGTCGTGTTCGCGACGTACGATGTACCCGCCACCACGCGACGCGTCCTGCGTTATTTAAAGACTGCGTTGCTGATATGTGTACACGCCTTTACAATTTACTGTTTATTTGTGTTATATTGTGACTTTTTTTGGGCAATCAATACGTAATGTTTAGTTCATTAACGTTCACAAACTATGTACGCTTGTATATACATACAACATTTTTGTATATAAAAATTACTTTTATATAGTTATCAAATTTCAATGTGTATTCATTAATGAAATGTCAACTTTAATAAATTGTGTTTATCACTCCCGTAACGTCTGTTAGTCAATGGACCGAACGAGAACATTACAAATATTATAAAAAGCTTTCTTTCGTAAAATTAATTTTTCACCTTTTTAGCGGTGAAATATACTTTATTTTTATTTGTTGCTATACTGTTTTTATAATAACATTATCTAATATGAAGCTTACTAAAACTTCATAGTATTTATTAATACATTTATAAATTTACTATTTTAAG
>DWEM01000869.1:0-16441 GCA_018245935.1 Agara belti belti
AACCCGGGATTTGAACCCAGGACCTCCCGATCGGCAGTCGCGCTAGCAACCGCTCGACCAACGAGGCAGTTGAAATATAGTATTAAAGAAATGCCGAACATTGGAATTAATCAAGTGAAGTAAGGTGATACTGAAGTAATGTATTGCAAAAGCCTTATGGCTTGAATAGGAAATTGTACAAAGAGGTACAATACGAGCTATGTACATTAATTACATTTAGTACCAATTTAATATCGCTCTACCATTAGCGTAATTCATTGTTTTCTTTATCGTAGCCTCGGCCTACGGTGCGTAGTATTTGTCTACGAAGGCGTGTTAGCCTTGCAATCGACATAGCCGACAAAGCTACGTGGATCGCACAACGTAGTAATTACTACACAAACATAACGCCGATATTGTCTTGTCTTTCCTTTAGAAACGGTTAAACGGTTAAATGTTGTGTTCATTTTCCTGTAAATATGTAGTAACTTTCAATATGTTGCAGACATTATACAATTACATAGATAGCAGGCACAATATGTTTATTTATTTTTCTTTAAGCATTTTAGTATCCGTTAACTTATTATTATATTCATAGTTAATTACATTTTTTTTATCAATTTTCTCAATTAATAGAGCCGAGCAAAAGATATCGATAATGAAACAAAATCCATTACTTCGTAGTTAATTTACTTTTGAATGACAATTCAATTAATAATATTTGAATTTCACTTAACAGCAATCAATACATAACTTACTGTAGCTCGTGAATATCTAGTATTAGATTAGTCGCCGAAAGCAATTAAATCGTCAAAGTGAGTGACACTTGTCGTTTCGTGCTAATGACTTTTCGGGTTCGTATGACCTCTAGTGACAAATTTTCATGAGTATTTACACATTTTTAACGTCACGATGAACAACCCTCAACCAACCAACCCTCAATCAACCAACAACAAATATTATTAATGACAGTACTGTATATTGCCACATTTGATTAAACCACAAGCCTCTGTAACAGGCTGTACGAGATTAGATCCTCGAAAAAAAACCTGCAGGATGCGTTTAATACGTGTTCGTGATATTCAGACATCAACGCAGCCTCATCATGGACATTGCGATTTGCTACGACCACTAAAGGTTTTGGGTAAGGCTTGCGCTGATATTAGGGTAACTGTGACTGGTATTGTAAAGAATCAGTATTTGAAGACAAAGACAAAAACAGAGACAAAGACGCTTATTTACACAAATATGGATTCATATAAAGAAATTACAGGATTATTAGATCAAGCCATATTTTGCCTTTTACAGCATACACATTGACTAACCTCTTTGTCAATAGGCTACAGACCCTGACCGCTAAGCCGGATATGATGAGCTCATTTGTTTGTCTTTCAGTATGGATTCAACTAAAATATCTATGTAAATATTGACTAGTATACATATGTTTTTAGTCAGCTGTTTGCTCACCACAGTACAGGCTTTATCTAATTTGGGATAAATAGCCTTGTGTGTGGCCGTCCCACGATTATTACTATTAAAAGAAAGTTTTGGAAGTCATCTTTTGGATAGCCATGTTATCGAGTGAACGTTATTTTCACTTCCCGCACTCGAGAAAATATCATATACTTTATAACATCTCTACGGTGTGCATGTTTCCTCACGATGTTTTCCTTCAACGTAGTAGCGAGCGATATTTCAATTTAAGCCGAGTTGCGTACCAGGTTTCGAAGCTAAACCCCGCGGGAGGAGAGGGAATTTCAAACCACTAGACCATGACTGCTCTATGCAAAATGTGCACGTATTCAATTAGAAACGATAATTCAGTTAGCCCGTTGAGCCGCCGCTTTGTCTCTCCATATTCGCCACGTTGATGCGACACGGTCTACATAGTCGATAGTCGATTGATATGCTAATGGAACAATTTGCATTTCGTTACTAGCACTGAAAGGCCGCGTGAAGCGCCCGTTATATGCTTCGGCGCTTTTGAATACGTTGTTGTGTTTATGTACTTTTCCACTCGTATTATTTCTATAGTAATAATAATAATAACCGGGGATAATTCACACACGACTATCTGATTCCAAATTAGGCAATAGAATGCCCGTGGCGTTATAATAACAGGACAGCTGATAAACATACGTACGATATAATACTTATATAGATATTCTTGTTACGATTACACACAGAACAAACAAATGCGCTCATCGCATAAATGTTTGTCCTGAGTGGGAATCGAACCCACGACCTTCGGTTTTGCAGTCAGGGTCTTTAACCGCCAAAGACCGACTACGAGGCCGATCCTTTACATTTCTGGAATTTCCAACGTCTGCCAAGCAGAGTTCCGGGTACGTCAAATGGATAACTAATTGATAAAGTTAGGACTCTCAAGTATTTCTCTACGTCAATTGTAACATAGCGATTTACAAGAGTAATATAAATCTTAAGCAAACTTCGACTCGTCGACTCTCCTGTTGGTTTACTGGAGGCCGCAGGTTCGATTCCCGCCGGGACAAATAATTGTGCGATGAGCACATTTGTTTGTACTATGTCTGGTTGTAATGAAAATGTCTATATAAGCACAATACAGTATATTTTTAAACTGTCTGACAATAACCACGGGCATTTCATTGCCTAATTAGAAACCAGAGAGCCTTGTGTGGAACTATCCCAATAGAATAATCATTAATATGATAATTAGATTACATAAAACGCTCGAAGCCTCGACTTGTGAGAGTGTAAACGTAAATTGAGTGAACCTCTATCGCTACCAATGCGCACTGGAGAATCGTGATAGAGTATACTCCAGACCCGCGCTTGCTGGAGTGAACCGTGCCCAGCAGTGCGATGCAAATTCTAATGCAGACATGATGATCAGTAAATTAAGTAATAAGCATCAAATATAATATACCTTTAGTCTTAAGATATTGGTGGTTCTAGGTTCTAACTGCGCGTTGTACTTGAACGCTACGCCTAATCTCTACGCGCTACGAATACCGTAGCAGTATATAGCTACGCAGCGCGTAGAACGCGGCACTATTAAAGTACACAATATAAACAAGTCCTGAACTCCTATATCGTACTGTGGATTACATCAAATTAAATATAAAATACATGCTCAGACGTTAATAGATCCAATTTGTGTGGCAGTAAGCGAGGATAAAAAAAATATCGCCGCCTCACTGGAAAAATATTCCAATTCTGCGAAAAATGTCATGAACAAGAATAACTCAGTTGCCATGTTTTTGTACGCTTTTGTCCTCTAAGTACTATTATTTGTAAAGAAGCAAAACGTATTCTTTTATGCTCTAAAACAATATTTTATATTATCTGCCAAATAATATAACTGTACATATAATAAATTATGGATTTTGAAAGTTATCGATGAAAGATGCAATGGGTAGTATAAATTAAGGCTGGGCCTCTGATTAGTATGGATGGATGGATTTTGAAATAGATTTCAATAAAGGCGTTTTTTTTATTTATAATTTTTTTAAATACCGATATTCGTGATTCTCTTACATTTTCATTTTCCAAATCAAATCTACGACTATTTTCAAAAATTCCAGCTTCTAGTTTATCGGGAACAGTTATTTTAAAGTCGATATCAAAATTCCACCCCAACAAATAAAAGCCAAAAAAAAACTTTGTAATACAAAAACAAATCATTTATACATTAAAAAAAAGAGGCAATACATGTGTACTGTGAAACAGTTCAACAATATGAAATCACGTTCATAACCTGCATACAATTATAGACCTTAACGGCGAAACAACAAGGTTAATTTTTATAACTGTCAAAAACACAAAAGACCTGAATATTATCAGTACGCTATTGTCGTCTAAGTATTATCTGTTGTACTAAAAAAAAACGGTTTTTTTATCTCTATGACTTCCATTTGTGTAGTAATCGACGTAATTAGTATTTATACAGCGCTTTTACTAACTTTTTACTTTTACTTTTACTACTTTTCGTAGCCCCGAGCACGGATACGTAGTCCTAAAAATGTTCACTTCATATATAATAAGCATAATCAAAAAGCTTCATACACGTTTGAAATCGTATATGATATTTTAAATTTTTTTTTTCTGTTTTTAATGACGTTTATAAGTCGTTCTTAAATTATAAATAGTACCTATCTTTTCTAGACACACACACACACATCTTGCAGTTAAAAGACTGGCTGGCTACCGTATAAAGGCCGTGGCAGCCATATAACAAAAAACGGAAAAGAGCATTTTGCATCTTGTCAGGCTAGTAAACGCAATCAAAAATTTTAATAAAGGAAAGCTAATTATCAGCGGAACCATACAAATATTTGCACGTGACTTGAAAAATAAAGCCTGAACATATTCGTTCGTACGCCTGAACAAATCTAAGGCACCGTAAAAACGGGCCATTGACAGTTTAGACGTTTTATTATATACAGTTGACTTCCCTTAAGAGGACCATAAAAGACCTTTATGAGGCCGAGAGCTTCGAGAGATGGAACTATCGAAACAAAATGAGTCTAAATTAGTTTTTTTTTATTTTATTTGTTGTGTCCTCATGTTTTATTTGAACTCTGTATAGGCTCATAAGAGCACATTAGTGTTGTTTACTTGACATCCATATGCATGTCAAAAATACTGCTCTATTTGGTTTTGAAAGACTTATCAGGTGTTACACGTATCCCTCCCAAATCTGATTGAAATTACTAATACTACATCGATCTATACATAGGTTTGAGATTGTAAATCACTTGCAGCAACCACGAAGGAAAACGTCGTGAGCAAGCGTGGTCTTCGTATTTCGTCACGCAAATATCTTGCGGATTGGCGCGTAAAACAATTTAAACATAAAAAGCTTAGAGTATAATCTTCGTCCACAGTGGCCGCGATCTCTTGAGCCGTTGTAATCTCGCCGCTAAGCCGATAAAGGTCCTTAATTAATTCTCGACAGTACAAGAGGAAGTTGCTCTGAGCGTACACTGAACAATCAAAACGCCATTCGACTTTCGTGTCGATCGAACATTGATATCACGTAAGAGACTACTTAGAAACATTAATCGAATTTGTAAAGTGTGAAAAGATAAGTCGGAAAATTGTTTTTCGGAAATTCACTTATCAAAACTTTTCAATCGTCTATGAGGACACGAATCTGTAGGGAGAGACAGGAAAATTATTTTAAAACTTTGTCTTCTATTTTTTTTATGATTCGAATCCGAATGGGAACTTGCATTGCAATCATCATGTTAATGCATCTTTAAAATTTTAAGAGCAAATGCTATAAGTATCATAAAGAACACAGTTATATGGCTAAATGCAATCCTTGATGAAGTCTTGATGATGATCTCCATAGAAAATTTAATTCCAATCGGTCTATGCGTAATAGATAGACAGACAGAGACACAGTTACTTTAACGTTTATAATATTAGTTAGGATGTATATCTATACTAGCTGTGCCGCGCCTTCGTCCGCGTTTGAATTTAATTATCCCTACATCTAATTTTCGATTTTTGATTTACTAAGAGATTTTTTGACAAATATTTTTTTATCTTTCGTAAAAAAAAAATTTTTTTTTTAAAGTATCCTATGTTACTTCTTATACCTCCAAGAATATGTGTACAAAGTTTCATGATGATCGGTTGAGTAGTTTTCCCGTTAAAGCGTAACAAACAAACTCACATTCACATTTACAATATCAGTAGGGATGAATAAAGTGCTTATAAACTCTACGCAAGCTCTACGCACGCGACCTCTACGTAGCAATACAAAACTCATTTCATACAGACATCGCACTGTTACGTTTTATTGGCGCTGATACGGCGGATACTTATTATTACGTTACGCTACGGTGTTATTACGATCATAATTCACTACTCGGGTGGGTACGAAATGTATGGAATTTATTATTACGGCACCAACCATTGTTCACATAAAGGGCGACTATAATGCACGCTAATTCGGAAATATATTTAGACACTCACAAATCCGTGCGATATTATGGTTGTTTGTCATTCTTTCACGCTAAAACAGCGCAACGGATCGATGTGATTTTTGGTATGGAGATAGTTGGTTAGCTGGAAAAGGACATAGGCTTTTTTCACATATGAAATTTCCACGGGAAAACACGTTTTGGTGATGGTGTTACGGACGCAACAAAAATATAGGGTGTGAGTAAAATAAATTCTTTTGACTACGCGCGCGAAGCTCCAAATATTGGTACAAATAACACTGTAAATGTCTTAACAACCTTTTAATTTGTCAATTGCTTTTTTCATTAGTCAATTGTTTTTCAATTTGTCAACAGTTTTTTCATTGGTCAATTGTTTTTTCCTTTCTAAATCGAGTAATATCATCTCATCAGTATTACAACTCGACTAGCATTACAAATACACCAACGCGTTAATGTTGTACTAAATACTAATTAATCTAACAGAATTAAATATATTAAAAAGTACAAAATTCATGGTAACTATGCAAAATAACGTTGACAAGTTCTCTCTTTTTGACTACCTCCGAGTTTCCGAGAGCTGTTCCGATAAGACTTACGCAAGGAAACAAAACATACATAAGCTCTTATACAAACGCATGCGAGTTAGTTTAGATACATCGGCGCAGTCTTCAATAATCTTGATTAATGTTCCTCAAGTACGCGGATCTTCTTGTGCGACCTATATTGGGAGGTCGATCCACTTTCCAATTATTCCAATATGGAAACGGGCGCGTGAGGAAGGTGGGACGAGGGGATGGTGTTAGACGTGCTAACTTTCAGACTTGCATTTGATACTCCGTTCGTCGCGTAGATTGACTTCGTGATGTTCAGTGTTCGCTGCATACTTTGTGAGTCCCTTGTGTACTTATTGTGTAATTATTGTGCGTAAGTCTGTTGCAGAATATACAAAAAACACCACATATAGATATCCAAATATACGTTAATCTATATCTATATCTATACTAATATTATAAAGAGGAAAGATTTGTGTGTGCATGTATGTAATGAATAGGCTCAAAAACTACTGGACCGATTTCAAAAATTCTTTCACCATTTGATTGCTACATTATCATTAATCAATATAGGCTATATTTATTATAGGAAAAAAATAAGGATCTTTACGAAAACGACAACAATATTATTATGCACGGCTCTGTTGTATCTGCTTAACTAATTAGCGGACAGAAGAACGGCATTGAAAGAAGTCGGCACCGTGCTCCAATTAGGGACCAATTGAAATTCATCTGGAAGTAGGTATGCCGTGACCGTTTTTGTAATGATAATTTCGAATTAATTCAGCAGTTTCCCGGTTTTTTTATTTATTTATTCATTCAAAACGAATACGCAAACAGTCTAGTTGTTTGAATTCCAGCCTCGCATTCCGGGGATTCCAGTTCAAATCGTGATAAACATTGCGAGGAAACCTGTACACTTTACAGTTGTTCTGAGGTGTGTAAAGTCTGCCAATCCGCACTTGGCCAGCGTGGTGGACTAAGGCCTAAAACCAGCACACTGTGAGAGGAGACCCGAGTCTTAGATTGCAACAATAAAAAGTTTAGTTTATTGAAATTTCACGCATTCATTCCGAGCACGAAAATTCTGTAAGGCTGCATGTTTTATTACATTCATTTAATTTGAGCATGAAAGCATTATTAAGTCGCAAAAAATGTACTTTAATTAATGTCGGTATTGACTGTTGCCGTTGTAATTACTTGTTATTAAGTCGTTAAAAGATTTTTTTTTTTTCGTAAAAAATGTCTCGTAATTAATATTTGTATTAATATGCACATTCTCAAAAGTAAATTTCATGACAGCGGGATGAAAATGCACCCCTTTGCGCGCCCATGTTGTTTCCATTTGATATTGAATATAAACGTATACTCGTACACGCTTCACATCAATATGATCCGCCTTTAGTACGTGTATTGGAATAAAAATATAATACAAAACGTAACGCGTGGGCTCAGTTGGGACATTTTTATTTTCGATATTTTTCTTTATTTTTTATCTTTTTTTTTCCAATGTACATTTGACAGTTTGTTTAATGACCGTGTCGCGGGACAACGGATACAAATCGCGCGAATACATTACTCGATCGTCGGCTTCATTATTAATATCTGCGAAATCTCGAACTATGTAATATAATCAAAACGGAGAAATGGGGAATGAAGGTCAACGGCCTCTTCCAAGTAAACAGGTAAGGTGGTTTCACAATTGCTTGTGGCCATTATTTTCGTTTATTATCATTTTTAATTACCCATTAAACATTTTGTTTAGTACACTGATCGTACGATATTAAATCGTTTATGATAGGGGCCTTGCGGGAAATTATCCATAAATACATTAACTTTTGATGAAATTTTCTTTTATTCATATAAAAAAAAGAAACAGTTATCGAATGTTACAACTAACGTTCATAAATAACTTTGAAGTGACGTTGAAGTGTAAATTGCATTTGATGAAAGCAGAGGACAATTAAAAAAAATACGTTCTTGTGTAATCGTCCTAAGTGCAACGTATTCAGCTGAAACGGGCCTTAGGGCCACGTATGTAGCGCGGCGTGTGACGGCTTTGGCTCGTTCCAACGTAAACAGACAAACAATAGTACAGTTTATCTTGGAAAATGTCCAGAGCTCGCTCGAGCTTTTAACGGTCATACACTCGGAACGTACTTAGCTATTTACACGCCATGTACAGTTAAAAAAACAAACAGCCGATCAACTTGTACAATTTATTTATCTGTGTCAGTCACGAGATCATGTTGCAATTGACAGTATATACCTATACAAGTAGTTGCCAGTTGGTAGTATTATTAGGTAACGCCATCTGTAGTACTCATTCGGTTAAAACGTATTTTCCTGTGAAAACTCGATGTTTTCCCGCAAAAAAGAGTAGCCTATGTCACTCTCCAATCCTTCAACTACGTCCATACCAAAAATCACATCGATCCGTTGCTCCGTTTTGACGTGAGAAAAGGACAAACAAACACACAGTTTCCCATTTATAATAGTAGTATGGATGGCAATTTCGATATGACTGGGGTACTGATTCATTAGGTTCTATATAAGGAAATTACACTAATTAATTTATATCACAAAACGAATCATAACATTCGACAGATCGCGACCTGCGGCGGTCGTGAGTTATTTGCTCCAACACTATAGTATAATTTTTTTCTCCGTGCAGTTTGCGTCATAATACGTCGGAGCGGTGAAGCGAGTATTTTGCTCTCTCTCCCACTCACGGGCCCTATGGGCAGGCATAGTGATGCGCATCATTGTTGTCGATACGCATTATCGATAGTGTATTTAGTTTTATCAATATGTGGTACCCTTTGTATACCGCATCGCCGCCGTGCACCTGCCTTCGATGACTCATTTGTTTTTATCGATAATGGCGGTGCGCCCGCGCAACATGCTCACCGCCTTAGCCGGCTTATCTTTTATAAGCCAAACTGCACGGAAAAAAAAATTATACTATAACAAGCGGGGGAATGATCCAAAGACATTCGTTTATTAGATTTATTTATTCACTTCAAATAAAACGTACACAACACCAATTAGATTAATCAGAGGCCCTCCGCTAATCCGTTCGGAGCACAAACACGTTTCAGTTATATACGATTATAACGCAACGTTAACGCAATCCAAATGAGCGAGACGCACTAAAACCAATCGTAACGCGTTAAACATATTCACACGTCCTCGAGGCGCGTTAGATGTTTTTATTGCCTCGTAAAATCTAGACTATCTCTAGTTACGCGAGCTTTTAGCGTTAACTGTTTGAAGTCAATTTGCGAAATTGCTCACTGGCTATCTGTAAATGTACGGAAGTCTATACATTTTTTGGCACGTTTTTGTTTTGTCAAAGCGAACAAAAAGTTCGTCTTATCGAAGTAGCGTGCTCGACGCGTATCCTAGAAGTTTGTAGGATGCGTGCGCTGATGGCTTATTAGCGCGGTTAGGGTCGCAGCCGTGTGGTTCCGGGTTCGATTTCAGTGATACTGACAGATATGTCAGATCAGTCAGGATTAAGATGATTGGTTAACGTTAACGTTAACCTGTGAGACAAACTAACGTTGCTTCGCCGACATTGACGTTCTCATATCGTACAACTATCTCCATACCAAAGGGACGTACGTACATACGCCGACAGTGGGATTCTAAAACCGACACATACATATGTACCGCAAAACAAATAAACGCTAAGATATATTAAATATAGAGTACACATTGAATTATTCCCGTTGCGGTCGAGATGAACTGAGACAGATTGAGCGACACGCGCTAAATTGGTCTAAAGGGTAAAGGTTGGGTGCTTCATTTAACATTTCACGAGCGTCTATGTACATTTCATAGACAGAGCGGCGTAAATCACGCGTATTTTCTTAGCAAAAGATCGACACTCGCTTGAATACCAAAGACAGCGGAACACTTCTGTGTACTGTGTTAATTAGATAGCTTAGTTTACGTATTTCTATCGATATGAGAATAATATAAAACCTACCTAATTGTCATATTTAAAATTCTATGGAATCTTCAAATGCAGTCGCACTTGTGAAGATAAATGTGTTTCATTATATCTTTTTAAGGCCATAGTCTACCTCGGCTCAAGTGCGGATTGGTTGACTTCACACACCTCAGAAAATATTATCTACCTTATAACATCTCTAAGGTGTGTAGGTTTCCTCACGATGTTTTCCTTCGCCTTTATAGCGATCGATGTTTAAATTTTACTTATAAAACGCACGTAATAAATCAGAGGTGCCAATCAGTGTGCCAGGATCGAACCCAGACTGAATTTCAAACCACTCATCCATCGCCGTTCAAACTCTTAGGCTTGTCTCTCTAAATGCGTATAATATTTTCGATTAAATCAATCTTGGAGAGCACGAAGGTTGCAGAATTGACGCGGGCATTATTGAGTTTATTTTCAATTTGCAATGTCATCTGTTCCCCTATATAGCGAATTGAGAAATAATTTGCTGTAAGGAACGTACCAGTCGTGTTGTATGTTCGCAATGTTAAATATTCTCGCGTATTACAACGGCATCTGTCTGTTTAACGACGAACAATTTCGTTTTAATATATTTGTACTGAGTGTACTAAATTAAATATGCCTTGATATCGATCAGTAGGTACAATTACTGAGATTTTAAAGAGCTCTCTTCCAAAGCCGGCAGCGTACTGGCGACTCCTCCGTCCATAGGCGACGGTGACCGCTTCCCATCGGGTAGCCTGTCTGTCTGTTTGCTGGTCTCAATTATATATATAAAAAAACATGACGAAGATACGTATGTGCGTATGGGAACAAGACATGTTTTGAATACAACATGCTTAAAGACACTATCCTGTGTTTCTCCGGTTCGAATAGTGTCTGTTCTGTTTAGATTTCAAATTTAAAAAAGAGTTTTTAAGAATTTACATAATGCTTCTCAGATATCACATTGATTAGTTAGGTATAGTTTTTGTTTTCTAAGACTTTAAGTCTAAGGGGTATGGTGTTTGTTAAACTGCAATTGGCCAGCGTGGTACGTTGTGGCCTAGAAGCGTCTCCTTTAAAGAGAAGGCCAAGTAAGAAACGATAAATGAGTTGTTAAAGAAAAAGTATTTTCCCCTCACTCCAATAACAACGATTAGACAATTCAGCGTGTGTAGTGTAAAAGTTCGCGGTGAGTCAACGAACTTGATAAAGAAACACCCTATATATAGACGGTACAGATACAGCGTGCGCTATTAATGGGTAGAGTAAACAAATCTTGTTTTAGAAACTACCGGGAACTCTACTATCGTGAACTCTAGGCGTGAGTATAATAATATTCATTAATCGTCGCTTCGAAGTTTATGGATCGTGACTGGCTGTTATGACATTCAACAAACATTATACGTAAAAAAGACGCGGCTATTGTACGGGTTGAATAACTCGAGTTATTTATATTCGTATTCATTGGACCGTTTGTTCAGTGGTTACTGAGCGTGACCGCTGAGCTTGGGGAGCAGGTTCCATTCGGATCTAGCACAAATATTTGCGTGACGAGCTTCATTTGTTTTGTGTCAGGTTGCAACGATATAAGAGTATGTTTAAATCTTACTACATACATATATTTCTTGTGTGCGTGTGTATCTCACTGAACTCCTCCTAAACGACGGGACCGATTTTGATGAAATTTTTTGGGTGTGTTCAAGGGGACTCGAGAATGGTTTGGATTCACAATTTGGTCCACTGGAAAATGTTTTTTTAAATTAATTTGTAAGCACAGACTGCGCTAACATCGCAGTGTCAAATATTAACTGGCTGTCAAACATAATATAATATGACGTACGTCCCGTCAAAAAAGATTAAAATCGGTTCAGATTGGTGTAACTAAACTGTTTATTTATTGTGAGGCTTATTTAGTTTGGGATCGCATGGCCGTATATGAAGCTGTCCAAGATAATATTATTAATACGACTACAAAAATGATTATTCCTGCAGTCTTATTACTAAGTAATGCTAAATAAATGCTTAATGTGACCTCCGAATCACGGAAAGGCTACAATTCTCATTTTCATACAGTATATTTTAACGTTGGAGAAACGTGTGATTTTTAAACGAGCACAGTTTTAAATTTATACCTCTCAGTTTCAACTCATTCTGTTGAGGCAATTAATTCTCCTTGGTCGAGTACACGCAGAAAAAGTGTGGGCTTTTTTTCTCATTGTGCCATTTTATCACAGTTTTTACGTCCCTCGTTAATTGTTGAAGAATGAAAACTAGATTTTAATGCATTAACTAGCAGTTACGTGAGAATTTGTGTTCGCAAATAAAGAAATGAACATTTTTTTTCAATTTTGAGTACCTAAATTTAATTTTACAATTTCATTATTATTATTATTATTATACCATCACGTCAGGTCATTAACGGGGTGGACAAAAAGCACCGAGTGCCAAATATTTCTGTCCATAAAACCTGACGTGCTTCGTCTACATTCATCACTCTCTTCATACGCCGCGCAAGAGGCGAGACTGGAATTTTAAAAAACTATTGTTTTAGGACCTGTATTAAATTATTCTATTTACTGCTTTATTACAGGTATAAATAAAAGTACGATTTGAGTTGTAGTCATTTGACATTTCGGTCAGGTCAACAGCCTTTGTCGTCGCAGTTCTATTGTCTATTGCAATTCTATTTTGCTTCCGTTCCAGCGCTATCAATAGCAGAGTTACATCCGGTTCCGCAGACGAAAACACATCCTCCGTACCGAGGTATTATTCTTATACTGTTTTTCTCAAAGAAAACCATCTGGCGGTTTCATTTTTATGAAACAACTTTAATAGCAGTTGCGTTCCCTGCAGGCACGCGGATAGTGAGTGAGCCATCAAGCTAAGAGTTAGTGCTTACTAGGTGCTCAGATGGATGTAGGTCCTAATGGAGAATTTTCACGAGCCTCTCTGTTATTCCATATAGTGATGGTATGACCAGCGTACTGTCAAAAACCATTTCTACCGGAGGCCAGTATTTTTTCAATAGAAAAAAAAACTTCAAATGGACGAACTACATATTATAATAAACCAAAACCAGAAACGTCGTATGAAATAAAATGAATAACTGATGTTAAAAACTTATTGAAAAACTTTGAATAATTTGAAAATAGAACACAATTTATAAAATAGAAGTTTCAGTTTTATTTAATAAGCGTTTACATATGCACCAAGTGAGGCACAACAAGCACGAATATACCAAAATCTGAGAAGTAGTCAGCGGAAACAAATTGCCTATAGCTCTTTAAATATTTTGCTTACGATCTACGTGAATAGGTTCCGTTAATCACAGATATCATTAATTGCATTCGGATGGCTTAAAGTTCCCCATAATAATGCTTCATTACCATACAAATCTACATTGCAGCAGTTTCCCAGATCTAGAGATACGACATTGAGTAAAATCCAACGAACAAAAACAAAAAGATAAAAATTTATGCCATCCGCAAACTCTACCAGTTTGTTTAAAAATACACGTAGTCTACGGACTCTACGATATCCGTAGAGCTCACGAAATACCTTTATTGGAGAACGTTGTGACGTAAGCGTGAAACTCACGAGCGGTATTATGCTCAGAAATAGATCAGTCTAGCTTTTGCAGTGTCAAAATAGGTCAAGCGCAGACATCATAGCCTGTAGCGGGTCGAAATGAAAACAGCTACGAACTCATACTGCTTAGTAGAATTCTCTGATTACTAAAATGCATTTTTCATAAATTTGATTCCATGTTAGGTGTGTCACGAAAGGCGATCTGGCAAATGATTTTATGTACTCCACTAGCCGTGCCCGCGACTTCGTCCGAGTCATTTTATATAATTCTAAAGTAAAAGTAGCCTAAGTTACTCCTTATTACATCAGCTATATGCCAGTGAAAGTCCCGTCAAAATCGTTATAGCCGTTCCAGAGATTAGCTGGAACAAACAGAGAGACAGACAAAAATTGTGAAAAAAAAATATTTTTCTATATGTATCGTGTAAACATACATAGGCATTTAATAAAAAGTGGTTATTTTAATATTACAAACAGATAGTCCAATTTTATTTATTTGTATGGTTAATGGCGTTTGTCAACCCGTGATCGGCCAACGAAATAGACCGTAGCCGTCTCATCCAAAGACTTCTATGTCCAACGCTGCAAAGATAAAAGTGTTGGATAATGATGATTCTTATCATTGTATAATACATGATTCATTTATTCTTCATTTATAGCTGGCAGTAAGGTTAATAGGAATAGTCAATCTCGTGGAAACGATAATTAACTAATAGTCAAAAAGTCAGCATATCTGGACAAAGGCATTCCTTTTTATACGATGATAAGGGAAAGATATTCAAACATTACGTAAATTTAAAACAGAAATTACTTTAACAGTAACATACGAATTGGAATTGCTGTCAAAAATGATCTCAACGACTTAGGCTAACCGTATTAATGATGACATTTTAAATCAGAGGGGTTATACGAAAATTAAAAATGAGTTTGTCGTTTTTCCCTATTCTGGCACAGTGGCCGAAAGCCTTCGAAAGAAATACGCGTGTATAATATAACGATTCGAATAATATATAAGCAGTGACAAACGACTAGATCAAGTCAAGCGACAGTGACAGATGTATATTGGCCTCCCTCTCGCACACCGCAGCGGGTACTTTCACGAAGCGGGTCACCTAGAAAGGGGTAATTTGTTAAAGTCGCGACACCGTCAGCGGTAGCCTGATGCTAATGTTATACGTATACGGAACTAGTTTTATATTTATTATCATGTTATGAATATCGAGCAGTTCGGACGGTTACATATTAATGATCCTTTCACCCAGTTGGTGTGTGTCGCGTCCTTATTTAACACTGCAAATCTTGAGACCGAGCCGGAAATGGGTCTTACATTTCGCGTTACAGTTTCACTGTTTGGTTTCTTCAGATATCTGTGTGTCAGATCTTAAACAAGCCTTTATCGATATGTGAGACCGACAAGGAAATACGTGAAGCATTAAGCGTGTTATTTTGCGTCTCTTTCCGCTGCGAAAGTTATTCAATGAGCGATCATGAATAATTAAATACCTGTATGTTATTCAATAATGCACACTGCTCTCTAAGGTGTATTATTGCGACTCGAACATAGAAGAGATCAATTTTCTTACGTGGGCGGTTATTCTCAAAATATACTCAAAACTGTTGGCCCGGAAACAATTGATTTAACCTCCAAAGTTCGATCGAAATGCTGATGAATTGAACGCACTTTTGAACGAAGTAAAAAAAGTTGCGATTTTTTGTGTACAATTAGTTTGAATTTTTATTCATTTTGCTTTTTTGAATTAAAAAAAATACACATATTTTGTTGTTGTACTTCCAAAAATATTATCTACATTTCAAACGAAGTATTATTTACAGTTTTGCGATATAAATGTAATTAAACTACACCTGCGAGCACTGGACAATATAAACGTGTCTACGTAATAGCATACAAAGAGCCGATGAACGCATTACAAAAGCGTTTTAATGAACCGCTTTAGTATACAACCATTTAGTTGGTATCGGGTGTACATTCTTAATTGTTCTACATTACCGCAAACGTTCACGTACAAAAACGACCTGTACTCCGTTCCCGTGTCAATCGAAACCCAACACTAACGTTAATGTATTAAGCGTCAAATTGCACTGGGATGTGCGTTGAGTTCGTACGTTTCGAAATGCGAGCTACGTGTGTCACGCTGTCATAAACGCTGAGGTAATGCCGCAGTCGTCTCGTAAAATGTTATATGCGACCAATTTGACGCGAACGACTGTACCTCAGTCGAGCCGAGCTTGAAGGCTAATCCGCACCAACATTAAAGCATAGACTTTGACTGGCCTCGTGGTGACGTGGTTAGAGACCCTGACTGCAAAACTGGAGGTCGCGGGTTCGATTCCCACCCGGGACAAACATTTGTGTGACGAGCACATTTGTCTGTTCTGTGTCTGGTCGTAATAAAAAT
>DWEM01000870.1:0-16437 GCA_018245935.1 Agara belti belti
GTTTAAAAATGTTTTTAACTGATACTTTACCAATACCAAGAGGAATGGCTTTATATACAGCTTAAATGTTTTGTTGATGATACTCAATACATTATTTGAATCTAGTACTTCGTTGATATCGATACTGCATAGTTACAATTATATTACCGGTCTCCTAACTCCCTTTTTAATCTGTGCCTAAATTAATAATGTAACATGTTATCTGTCACATACTCTGTGGATTTATCTTCTCGATAAGTCGTTAAAATCATCCTCAGCCCTCACTGAGCCCGGCCTGGCACACTCAATAATTGCTTAACACTAAGTACAACATGATTATGTCGTGTAAATTATCACAACACAAAATCTATAAAAATATTAGATACTACGAGAAAGCGTAAGTGTTGGGAAACCGTATAAATTGAAACATACATAGCTATTATAAAATATTTATTTAATCGCAGGAACAGACGTAATCGCGAGTTAAACTCTGATTAGATTACTGTAATCGTATTAGCATTGGACATTCGTTGGAACCGTAATAAAGTTACGTGGTTACTGTCAATTAAATCCGGTAACTAACTGTTTCATCACTAACCGTTTATACCTGGACACCTGGCCGCCTATTGTTCCATATATGACTTTGTAACTCCTCGAGAATTAATTAAACTTAATGTTATCCATCGTTCTATATGGATTCGCACTGTATCTAACTTTGGTTCGGTAAAAAAAAAATCGAACGTGGTCTCATTTTAAAAGTATTTTGATATGAATAAGTCTAACAAAAATTAATAGTCTAAGTAAGAGCCGGTCTTCTGTGAACAGTAATGTCGTTGACAAGGATAGACTAATTTGACGAATTTGATGTAAGTAGAAACAAGAGAAGTTTGTCAGGATCGTAGTCGATGGAAAGCTTTAATTAATACATAATGTGTATACACATACATACATATACTATACATAATACTACTGCTAATCAGCCCGTATCTCCCCACTGCTGGGCAAACGCCTCCCATTTGTCGCTCCACTCTTCTCGCATCCACTGCGGTCCCACCATTTCGGTCAGGTAATCCGACCAATGGGCTGATGGATCTACATGCAATACAGCTATAAATACATGTTGGTCTCATACCAAAACAACTATGAACATGTTTCGTGATGTATTTAAAATTTATTACCATATCTAGACTGTGATATTGTTTAATTCTGCAGCGGTCAACCGCTTCAAACACTTGATCGAGTGAACAGCAAGAATTTAGTACTTCAAACACTAATTAAAATAGATTGTTAACGTCAATTAATTAACTGCCATACCAAACGTTTATTGAGACATCGAGGAATTTATCTAAACGCTCCTAATAACATCGGCCCTTTGAAGCTTTAAATCACAGTTTTATTTTTTGTGAGCACGGGATAAATCAAAAAAGAACTCATTGGGACCCATAAATTATCCCGTCGAGTGAATTCCCAGCGTTCCGATCTGGGAATTGCATTAGAATAAAAAAAAAACGAGATCTAACTTTATAAATAAGACTTGTAGAGCATCGGGGGCGCTGCTGTGTTTATAGCGGAAAAATATAGAAACGATCCCATTTATACCTTTCGACGTTTCGACTGGACGTAGCGATATATCGTAAGACGATTTAGACCTTTGCAGGGTAAATTTTTATCACAACATTTTATTATTATTATTGCGAGCACGACTATCGCTATTATACGAAATACCAACGTTACATTCATTATAATATCACATGTCCTTTAAAGTGGTTAGACAATGTGCAAGTATTCTTAAGTTTTATGCCGAGATAAGAAATCGTGAAGCTATGCAGCTCTAAATGAAGGTCTGCCGTGGATATCTTCGTGAATGTCATGTCCTAGGCATTTTGAATAGGTTAGGGGTTAGGCAACGGAATACAGTAAAGTTAAGAAGAGTAATATAAAAAACCCGTTACTAATATTTAGTTATCTCCTGAAAATCACTACATAGTATAAAACAAAGTCGCTTTCTCGGTCCCTATGTAGGGACATAGGGATGTATGCTTAAATCTTTAAAACTTCGCAACGGATTTTGATGCGGTTTTTTTTAAAAGATAGATAGAGTGATTGAAGAGGAAGGTTTATATGTATAATGATATATGCGCGGGACGAAGTCGCGGGCAAAAGCTAGTAATGAATAAAGTAACGAAATAATGTAACACAGATTAACTGAACTTATCTGCAATTTTGATGATAAACATTGGAAGTACTTATTTCAATTTCACATTACTTGCTGAATAAGTGATTTTATGTTTTAAGGGGGAATGGTGCAAACACTGGCTAAGAGAACACGAAAATCACGACGCATTAAATGTTTATAAAATAGCCCGCCGTCTTTTTGCAACGTGCTACGTCACGTCTGATATAAATGGAACTCGGCCGGTGTATTCATAACAGCGCTGAAATAATCAGTAAGTCGTTGCGGACGGTCCATAGGAGCGCACGCGCATCGCTCCTTTTGGGAACACTGAAAATCAGACATACCTAATACTAGTTTCAATTTGCTCCTTCAACGACATTGTGATCGTGTTATGTTTAAATAGTAACGAGACTGTGTCATTACGAGCAAAATAGATAAAAAGAATCGCGGTATGTGATGCTTTGGATTTAAAGCGACAAGTATATAGTGAAACGTGTAAAAATATGTCAACAATTATAATTTATTGAGTGTTAGTGACATAAGTAGCGAAATCATGCCAGATCTTCGTAAATTGGGTGTGCGTTGAATATTTGTAACGATCTTTAAATAAGCGTTTACAATCATGGTCGCTGTGATCGGAGTGGCGGAACGGACTACGAATGAATACTTCAAATCATTTTTACCTGTAAGTGTTACGAATATTCTGAAGGCTGTTTATTATACGTAAATAGCTACGGGAGCAGGCATTTAGTTCACGACTTTATAGGTGCCGAAATAGGTAGCTAACATTTAGAGAACTCGTAAGTATCATTGCGGCGTTCTGAATTGAAACTGAACTCAGCAAGATTAAACTTAAAAAGTCCTAATATTACTTTTAACAAATATTTCGGATAGTAAAATAGAATTACAAACAAACTAGTAGGTATACAAGTTTTTGTTAAACGAAGTCGTTATCCTCTCAGGGCATATTGGTTTCGATATTATATTTAATTAACTATTAACTACAAAGATTCTTCATGATTTTAAACATCTAATTAAATATGTGTTAATTTTAATGTGATAAGTAATAATAAATGATTATTATTATTTTAATTGCATTTCTTTAATTTGTACACCGTAAAAGGCAAAATATGGATTGAACTAAGAATTGTGTGCAATCTTTAAAGGTCTCCATATTTGTGCAAATAATCGTCTTTGTCTTGCATTAAAGTGATTAATATGTGCAAAAGCAGCACAAAGCGACCAGGTTGACAAATTTCTGAAAGAAGATGGCAGAAAACCCTTGGATTCGAGAGTGACAAGTTTACGCTCGTATTTAGATATAGACGATAACAATCTCAACGATAGATCTCCAGATGATATGTGTATTGATATAATGACTACCGCGCACAACACTCACATAATAAATTCGACATTCGAAACGATTATAAGACTTTATTTCTTACAAGACGTCTTTGAACTAATGACCTTATAAAAATTATTACGATAGATAAGGTTTATACAAACATCCAACTAGGTACATACTTCCTAAATTTTTAAACTTTACACATCGAGATAATGAATAACTACATTTCAAAAACTTTGAACATTTGCCAAGAAGCCGTCCTTGCTTCCTCCGCATCGGAGACAGCGAGGCGATATTGTTTGTCTTATTTTTAATTCTCCAGAGCAGACGCCGAAACATCTATTTATTTTTATTTACAATATGGCTAGTTCCGAATGTGTAATGAAAATATTTCTATTCCGTGAATACTGCTTTGTTGTAATTATATATGAACTGCACTGTAAATTTCTAAATGAATCAAACTAAAATAAATGGGTTCACTCTACTTGAAAACAAAATTGTAACATTAAAAATGAACATTTTATTTACATACATTTTAATACATTTCAGACTGTCAACTCACCGCCAGTACCCCATCGTGATCTCACGGGACCTTCAGCATCCTACCGGCCTTATAACGAAGAATATGCTTCCGTCCAGCGCCGTGTGGAGAGACCAGCTCAACCTGAACTCGACGCCGAACGTTCGAAAAAAGAAAAGAAATGGTCTATTGGAAAACTTTTCAGAAGAAAGAAGAAGGAAGAAGAAAGTGGTTCATCATCCCAAAGCGAAGATGGCAATAGTTCGAAATCTCCATCCAAAAGGAAAACGAAAAAGAAGAAGCGACCGCCAGCAGTCAACAATTTTGATCACATAGTGATCAGAGATACAAGACGAGCTCAAAGCTTGGCGAAACCAAACCTTCGGGAAGTTAACGATGATGGCGTCTTATCGGATCCATCAGCTGGCTTTATAGTCAACTATAAAGCTCAAGATAAATTCGGGGCGTCTAAGGAATCGCTGAGTTTAAAAGATGATACTTCCAGCAGATTAGGAAGAGTTGGGCTAGATACGCCATCGAGAAAAACGAGGAAAGGCCGATTGAAAGCACGAGTTGAAGCTCTGAGAAACAGTATGAGAGGAGAATCGAGCAGTGATGAAGAGTCACTCAAGTCGTCCAATTCTTCGTCTATTATCCGCTTTCGCAGCGACGAGTCCCTGCTGCGATCACGTGACAGTTCCCTTAATAAAAGGTCCCGAAGTGCTAGAAATGAAAGATATATTAAAAGATTATCTCGTGATGAAGAAAATCAACTAAATAAAGAAGCTGAACTATTACAACAAGGCTATACAAAGGCCGAAGTTGAAATGTTGACAAGGACTCCCACAAGCCAAAGTAGTGGATATGGGACGTGTAAACGTGAACAATCAAATAAGAGTAAAACAGAACAATTGAATGTCACCGATTTAAGTCGACGGCCAATAAAATCCGAATCTATATCGTCATTCCCTTCAACCCAGAGTTATCCGTCATCCATTAATTTTAATGCTAAAGTTAACAATGAACATATTAACTACTCCATTCATTATCCGAATGTTAATAACAAAGATTCACTTTACGCTAACAGTAACAGAGAGAGAAGCATATCAAATCAATATGAAAATCCTGATAAAATAATGTTCGTCAAATTCCCACTAGGTAATGTTACAACTGTAAAAAAAGAAGAAAGAGCTCCACCAGTCCCGCCTCCTAGAGATATGCACAGAAAAGTAGCAACACCTTTATCGATGTATTACGAGAATAATCCGTTAGTAGCAGATCGGATTATTAATAACTCAAATGTTACACACGGTGTACCCAACAACGATTTTGAAAGAATAATGAGACGAAGTCAAGAAAGATCGACAGGTCATGTCGCTAATGGCTTGCGACGACCTATATCTAATTCTGAAGATCATATTGCTATGCAAAACAACGAGTATTTGCAAAACTTTAGATACAAAAGTGAACAACCACGTAGACCTGCATCAGTTTCGGCTGAACCTAATCATTATGGAATGTATATGAATACACCTCCATGGCGAAAAAAAATAGACCAGTCGGGTATAGTAAAACCAGAACCACTCCAAATGAGACAGGATTATTTATATTATGCTGATCAGAGTCCAAGGTCTCGCAGGCCAATTAGCGTTAAAACTAGTCAAAATGGTATAGAAAATCAATATTTAAGTGATTCTCAGACTTCTAGCATGATGGATAATGTGTATAAACGCCCAAGAAATGCATCCGATTTTTGGAGAAAAATGGATGATGCTGAAAAACATAGACGGCAACAGAACTTATTTACAAATTCTAGAAATAACAGTGATTATTCAAGTATTATGCATTTACAAAAAAATTACTCTGATCACACAAAATTAGGAAAGGAAACCCCGCAAGACAAAATCGATAACGTCGACAGTAAAAATCGACAAAACAAGTCTATTGACATGATAGATGGGGCTCAAATGTGGAAAGCAACAACAGAGTATAAAAGATCAGTTACGGTAGAACCTCCAAAAGTTGTTACATCTCCTACAACAAAAACGCACGTTCGCCACAAATCTGACACTTATGTTTCTAGCACTAATCAAATACCTTCCGACGACGAAAAGAATTCAGAACGTCGAAAGTCAACCAATCTCGATGATGCTCTAAATGAATTAGAAGCTATTTATAACAGCTTGGGTTTGGGGGATGAAGATTTATTAGATAGAGCTGAACGTCGAGAATTAATGACACCGAAATTTAACGAACAATTGAATGACTGGAATGGAAACGATGACGATCTACAACTGCGAAGTCAGCCTACTACACCTTTAAGACGCATATCAAGAAGATCTACTTTGCCCGATAAGTTACAGGATGATATGGCATTCCGTCGAATGAATTCCTTTTCCAAAGAAAAACCTAATTACAAAGAAGCTCAGTCTCAAATAAGCTACCTGTTAGCTTCCCCTGTATATGTGCCCTACGCATCGGATGACGACAAAAACTCAATGCGCAATGAACCTGATATAATCCATGATGACGTTGTGTACAGGACAATAAAACAAACCAATAACCGTTTGAAAACTATGGATCCTCAACCCCCATTTGGTATTCCGGTGGGACCTGTTTCACCTGCTCCTCAGAGTGATTATTTACATGCAAAGCCTGAAAACAAAGGAAGATCACGATTTATTCCTAAGAGATCGCCAGATATTGTTTCTGATGATCTTGCATACAGAAGTTTACGGAAAGACAATAGACATTCATCCTTATTCAATGGTGACGAATTTAATGGGCATACAAATAACAATCCCAATTATGTAGAATTTCCCTTTAACAAAGAATCATCTGCACATATTAAGAAAAAACGTGCCGTAAGATCCTTATCAGCTAATATATTTTCAATGATACAAAAGGAAATAGATGAGGCTCTTAATACTAGTAAAGTATCCAACCTTCAAAAAACTTACAGTAACAGTGATGTTATGAGGCGGCTGCGTGACACGTTCGAAAAAAACGACAATGACCAAGACCACTACCCTCGTAATAAGGTAAAACAACGTCACAATACTGTGAACATATTTGTCAATAACACTCACGTACCACCACATCATTTCGCAAAAGATGATTCATTCATTCATACTGATGATAAATGTTATGCTAAGCCACCATCTTGTGAAAAGTCTAAAAGCTCATCACCATCAAACAGATCACCTCAATCTAAAAGGTCTTCAAAAGAGGAATTCCAACAAGTCCTTAGTATGCTAGCACAAGAGGCCATGGACACAAGTAACAAGTTAGGAGTAGCTTTAGCTGAATTAGATAAAAACAGAAATAAAAACGATATATCAGATGTTCAAAGCAGAATATCTGATAGCAGATTAATATTTTTAAATGGTTTAACTAATAAATCATATGACATGACTAATGATTCAGTGTCTGATACAAAACAGGATAATATGTATTCTGAAATCGTAAACAATCCGCAAACGCCAGAAAGTGTTCACGATGCCGTTGATCAACTAAGTAAAGGCAAAAAAACCGAAGACAGTTTATTGATGATATCGGATCAGTTACATAAAGTTGAAGATCAGCTCAAGTTTAGTTTTGAAAAGGATCTCAAATTTGACGATGAAAGCCCGAGATTATCCAATTATATGGAAAAAGTCGAGGAAAAACTGAAAGCACAGGAAACTACAGTTGTACTCCCGGATTCTAAAGTTATACCTGACGTTGTACCAGTAACTGTAAAAGACGATACGGTAAAAATTAATACTATGAATAATGAAAATTGCGTCGAAACACCTGTGCCCTTAGTCAAATCGCTTAATCCTTTTTTGAATATAGACGATAAAGTAAAAGAAATTGATGGTATTAAGGCTTTCAAAGAACTAAAAGACGGTATTTCTGATTTAATTGCTGGTATATCTGAAGTTAATGAAAAATTATTTATTTCGAAAGCACCACAACGTGGACCTCTGTCTGAGACTAATCATGTGTCAGGTATGACAGAAGCTGGAGAGAAGTTAGATGAAGTGACTCATAATGAAATCAAATCTAATGTTCCTAACAGAGCTTCGGTTAATCTTTCTATTTACGAAAACGATTTGGAGTTTAAGGAAAAAGATGCAGCTGACTCGACTGAATATAACTCTTCTGAAGAACTAGCTACGATTTTCAAATTGAATAGTGAGGCAAAATCTTCAGCTGAAATAGACAGAGAAAACCATGAAGAAGGTAAAAATGAGCCTCACAGCGATCTTAGCTCACCAAAGCTTGTTAAAACGATGAATCAGCAGTTCAGAAGAGGTTCCATTGATGATGGTACTCCTAGTCATAGTAATTCACTGCCAACAAACGTAGTTCCATGGCGAAACAAAAGGCAATGCAATAATTCACAAAATGATAACAAAGGTACGTGGTCTATTATCATGCATGGTGTTTGGATTTCACTTTGATCATGTGCATCCCGCTCATTGTATGTTTTCATTTCAATGTCGTTCTGTGAATGTTACTTATTTTTTTGTTGTATGAATGCTAAACTAACCTTACAAGTTTACCGTATGTTGTTTGATTGTTTTGGCAGGCAATAGTCCGAAGAACAAGCGCGATTGGCACGACTCAGGCACTTTGATGTTAGCTTGCTCGTACACTGTGATGCTCTCCCAGCACTTGGCAGATGCGGATTGGCTGACCCTACTCGGCTTACTGCTAGCTATGATCACTATCATCGCTATGCTATTACTGTAATGCTATTGTTAAATTAGTTTCATTAACTATATGACTGACAATTATCAATAAATAGATATCAATTTTCAAACTTAACCCTTTCAATATTTTATGGTTAGTTTTAAAATATTTAGCTATGATAAGAACTATATTCAAACCTTTGTTGGTATAGAAGATACGCATAGAGTTAAAAAAAACTAAATATTGAATACTAAAAATAGCAATGTCATATAAAGATCACAAATTTTATAAATATCGTTAAACAGTTTTAGCATTTTATTGATATAACCATTATTTTTAAATGTAATAAAAATCATTGTAAAATGTGAAATTATAATTTCGTAATAAATGTAAAGTTGTAGAGTATTGTTTTGCTTGCAAGTTAATATAAATATAAATGATATTCAACCTGTGACTCAGACCTGTGATGTATTTACATTCTGAATTGTGTTTAGGAAAAATTTCGGGTGTATGTATATGGATTTCTAGACTGTTCCATGATATATTGATCAAAATGTTAAATTGAGTTGAGATTATGTTTCTTAAAGAAGTAAGACCTTTTGTTGTATTGGTAACAGTTTTAAAAAAGGTCTCTTACAAACTGTGTGGCCTACAGTGATAATTTCAGTATGATTTTAAAGCCTCAACTCGTCTTTTGACATAGTAATAAAAACTAAAATATAATATCATTGTAGTACTATTTAGATTAGATTAGTGTTTTAATATATCGCATGTATGTTTTAAACTTTATGTTTGCATGTTTATCTTAACGTGATTTTTGTTTGTTTTATTTTTGTATTTAAAAAATTTTTTGAGTCTATATAAAAACCTCATCGGATTTGTGCTACAATTTACAAGGTAATTCTCATATTATTCATTTACAATATTCTCGTAACAAATTATTTGACAATAATTTTTCTATTACCTAAATACAATTTTCTCAATCCGCTTGAACTATTACACTAAATATATGAGAAAATAATATATAACTGTTATGTATGAGTTACTAGATTTGTCTATAAAACATAGGTAACTGATTGTAAGTCAATTATGTGTAAATTGCAATGTCACTATTGATATATTACATAATGCTACATTTATTTTATTTTATTTCTGTTTCTAGGTGAAAACTGAAAGCCACCATGTTCGACATGGCCACTGACCAGTATACTCCGATATTAAGTCTAAGATTATACGTAATTTATATATTATCTACCTACTAAAAAACTATGGATTTTTCTGTTATATGTGAACTTAATTCTTTCTATGTTTATGTAGAGGCTTCCAGTTACACTTAAAAGAGCGTAATTTATATAAGTAAAAAAGTTATTATAATTTAAATAAAGCGTTTTGGTTATTTTAATTGTTTTATTTAATACTATCCGCTTTTTGAACCTTCGAAATCATAAGAAGATATAAAGTAGGTTCTTACAATACAAGCTTTTGCGCAATCCGTAGGAAAAATTTTAGCTACTCAACGATCTGTAAGATAATTTCAAACAGATATAAGTCGAAAAATAGAGCTATACTAATTACTAATAATAATTATTTTAAACAATACCAATTTTAATATAAAAACAACACTAAATGTTTAGACCTGGATTGATTACCAAAACCTTTCATGGTATAAAACAATAATTATTGTTCATACATTTCTTAAAGGATCATCGATTCAATTGCATAAATAATGATCAAGTAATAACCTAATAATATACCTACTATTGTAATAGACAGATGCTTCTATTACTCATACGAATTTAATTGTTTATTTATACATCATTGTAATATAATAGGAATAATAATATTATATTGTAATTCCGAAGTTGCTATTTATTAAAGGACTTTATAATTTTCACCGTAGGACTTATTTCCCTGGACATTGACTTTTATATTTCGTATTTAAATTTATCAACAGTTCAGTAAAATTTAATAATAAAATAAAGCAAGGTGCCCTCTGTTGTCGCGTTTGTGTAACTGTAACTAATAATCAGTTATTCTTTTTAGTGTCTATTATACTTCATAGATGTCACTGAAATGTACAATATAACAAAATGTATTTTATTATAATGATCATGTAATTTATGTCAAAATAAGTCTGCATCTTTTATTTAGTAACGGACACAAACATCTACTTTAAATCATTAATTACTAAGCTACCAGTTTTGCGACCTCCATTAAAAATAACTGTCGCCATCTTTGTTATAATAATGTAAGCCAATGTAGATGGCGCGACTTATTATATAGATTTGATAAAAACGTGGTACAAACTGCTTATAGCAATTTCGCAAATTTTACTGGCAGCAAACACATATTAAAACAAAACAAAACTAATGAATAACAATAATAGCCTAAATAAAATAACTTTAAGATATTTGCTTTATTTACTGTCATCTATTCCCACGGGTGCATCAATTGAAATGTTAATATAAAATTTCCGTTACTTTATACAATAAAAATCATCTTTATTATGAAATGAAATAACGCATATAAACTCAAGATATAGACAAAATAATCGTCGTGCCTGTCTGCACTATACATGGGTAAAAAGCAATTTGTTAAAAAAAGGTAAGGGTAAAAAGGTAAAGGTACTTACCTTTTTTTACCCTTACCCTTACCTAAGGGTAAAAAATTAGTTTTTTTGCATTATGGTAAAATATATTGATATAAAATGTATTTATTTGCTTACAAATATGCTAAAATAAGTAATGCGATATAATAAATTAAGAGCACAATACGTTATAATACAATTATAATAAAGGTAAATACTTGTTTTGTTGTCCAATTCAATTGCTAAGAGCACGGATGTTTCAATTTCATAACTATAAGTTACCCTAAGAAATAAACAAAAAATGAATACTGATTCGTGAATAGTCCAAACAAACCGTGGATTGCGCTTTTTGAATTTCTGTACCCATCTTCAACGTTTTTTTTCATTGGCAGGCAACACACGCATGCCGCGCCAACTGATATGACAGATGTCAAATTATTTGCAGAAGAAACTAACGACGATTGCGTCGTGTAACGTGTTGTGAAATTTATTAGCGAATTGTTTTTAATTTTGAATTGAGTTTACGTTGTTATATAAAATTAGTGTTAAAGAACATTAAATGTAGCCGAATTTTAGTGTTTAGTGTATTGTCGACGTCGTTATTGTGGCGTAGCACGTGATTTTTACTGTAGAGAATTCATAACACCAAGCAACCTACTTTGTTCCTGTTGACCTGCCTGTATCGTGTTTTTTAAAAGGTAACGGTTTTATTATATTGTTTTTTACTGGATTATTTTGAAGCTTGGTTAATTATGTAAACGACAGTTGGTGTACATTTATATTTAGTAGTTTAAAAGTCAGTAAAGGGTTCGTAAATAAGGTGTCATATTGTTATCTTTATCTTTTAAAAACGTTTATTTTATGAATGATACGACGCTTAAATTGTATGTCTCCCTAATGATAATATCATCAATTTTTAATTGCAACTCAATAATAGTAAAGTAATGCCACTGTTTTATTATAAAAAGATAAAACTCGTCTTGGTCGTGTTATGTGAACATTTGGTTCGATATTGTTTTCAAATTATAGCGATATATTACTGAGTATAATAAAGTATACTGTGCCTGATATTTCGTATGCGTTAAATAGTAGCTATCTTTGGGCTGCAGTGTCATATTTATAAACTAAGCAGTCAGCTTGTGATTTATATACTTCTCAGTGCATAATAAGTACCTACTTACATATAATATGTGTCATGACCATTAAGTTGTAAAAATATGACCAAGGCATGCTTATTACACCGTTCATGGTCACATGTTCGTAGTAGTTGATATTGAGTTACACAATTAATTCAAGGAAGTAATATGATAATGAAGTTTCAGATCAATATGTATATAATATAATGTCTATTCATGATTGTGTTTGTGTGTATGTATGTATGAAGTATTACTATGTATGAAGGAGGTTTTATAAGTGTTTGCATGATTTTAGTCAATATAACTATTTTCACTACTAAGGCACAGTACAAGCAATATGTCGAAAACTTAATAATCTTGTTTTTTTTTTTAATTCTACTTTTAATTGCAGTAAAATGTACTTCATATTCAAAATAGTATTGCAGGAGATTTACTTTAATTTACTAATCTTATGAAGTTTCTATTATATTTTCTTAAATGGTAATATAAAACAAATCACTTAGAGTGTCACACATTACATTAATTGTCAAGGAAAATAGTTTGAGAAGAAAAATGTCTCAAACGTCTCAAGAAAACTGTCTCAGGTTAGAGTTCTTTATAAATTTTTTGAATGATTTATTAGTGTGAATTCAGTAACTACTAAGTGTTTAGTATACATTAGTAATCGGGTATAACTAAAATTAAAATTTCCCTTGTTATAACGTTGAAGGAAAACATCGCGATGAAACCTGGCACACCTTAGATATGTTATAAGTATATAATATTTTCCGAAGTGTGTGAAGTCTACCAATCTGCACTTGACCAGCGTGATGGCCTAATCCCTCTCACGATGAGAAATGACCCAGTCCCGCAGTAGACCAATAAAATGGTTGAAAAAAAAGTAACAAGATTGCAGTAACAGGACTGTCAAAAAATGTTAGTTCATTCATTATATGATACTGTGCTCTATTAGAGATCGGTTATAGATGTGCTGCTACGCTGAAATACTAAGACGGTCGACTCAGGTATACCAGTGTACTGTCATCCACAGGTTAGACCAAAACACACATTGTTTTAATAACATCTGCTTTGTGTCAGATATGAATCATTCGTGCTGTGTTATATTCTGCATACCTACCACCATGTCTTTATAATTCATTACTAGCTGTTTGTTCGTCCGCGTCCTTTTATGTGATTCTAAAATAAAAGTAGCCTAAGTCACTCCTTATTTCATCAGCTATCCGCCAGTGAAAATTCCTTCAAAATCGGTCCAGCCGTTCCAGAGATTAGTCGAAACAAACAGACTGACAGATAGACTAAACTCGTAAAGAATGTTATTTTGGTATATGTACCGTGTAAGAGTATACATACATGTGCATTTGGTAAAAAGCGGTTATTTTATTATGACAAACAGACATTCCAATTTTATTTATTTGTATAGATATCATTAAACTCATTTATTTAGTTATGGAATGTGTATGTGCCACATAGTTTAGTTTCTTATCGAGTATTCCACTTCTAGTCATTTCACATATAAAATAGCATGTGTGTTTTAAAAATGTATCTATTGATTTTGTGGTTTTTTATTTCGAACTGAAATCAATCTTTTATCGTCAAGTAATGCTAGCTTTATATTCCATTTGAATCATGAATCATCTTCCAAAATCAGACATAGTATTTTCCAAGATCTAAGCATAGCAATGTTAAATAGTTTACATAATAATAAACATTTTTTTAATTGCCTTAATAATTCTAATTTAATTATGTTAGGTTATCCTTGTACAGCTGTTATAACATCACTGTTGTTGTAATAAAATTGACATGAAATCCCATTTGCATATGAATGAGTTAGTATAATGTAAACGATGTAATCATAGAATAATGCCATTATGAAAAGCTGGGAAAATGCTAATTTTCTGTTTGCAATATTCTGACACTTTTATGTTAGACTAGGTGTGGCCGCGACTTCGCTCGCGTTTGAATTTTAATTGAAATAGAAGTAGCCTAAGTTGCTTATTATAAGTTCTTATTACGTCAAGTGTCTGCCAATGAAAGTCCCGTCAAAATCGGTCCAGCCGTTCCAGAGATTAGCCGGAACAAACAGAGAGACAGACAGACAGACAAAAATTGTAAAAAATGTTATTTTGATATATGTACTGTGTGTACATACAATATGCATTTAGTAAAAAGTGGTTATTTTAATATTTAAAACGGACATCTGCTAGTGTTTAGAGTTTGTAAGAATAAGATTTTTGCGAAGTCGAGTAGGTTAGTTAGTAAAAGATGTTAGCGAGATTAATGGCTGGCTAGTATTCTTATTTATCATTTATTATTGAGGAAGGCTGGTTGTTTAGCAAAGAAAGCAGCTAGAGATCTATGATCAACATTGGAATGTTTAATTTTAATTATTGAGCTAAAATATTTCAGCACATTTGATATAATCGTCCAAATTTGTCTATTGTAGGTTGAGCAACTGCTTAAATAATTTAGCTGATGCTTTCAAGATTTCAAACCGTTTAAATCACATCCTCGTACACTATGAGTCAAAGGAAGTATTAAATCTTGACCGTTATTGCAAATGGGATGGGGGTCATGATACTATTTATAGCTCCACATCTTCCGGGACCCTGAAGCCAAAGTTATAGTTAGCATCGGTACGTCCGGATATAACTGGTTCTAACGTGTCTTAATCTGAAACAAAGTGTAGATAATATGATTTTCTTGTTTCTTGTAACTGCAACTTATGTTATAATTTTTTTTTATGTTTTAAATAGGCTAGCATTTGGCCACTATCTCGCCCGATGGTGAGCGATGATGTGGCCTAAGGTGTAGCGTGCTTGGATAGTTAGCGCCTATTCATTCTACATTTAAAAAGCCCCAGCTTGTAACTTTCGGGGAACACAGACGGAGGCATGTTGTTCCACTCCTTCGCCGTCCTGACCAGTATTGAGGAGGAAAACCGTTTCGTTCAGGTTAATGTAATATAAATTTTAATGCATTTGCATATTGCATAGGGTTTGCATGACTTACACGTAATGCATTTGTAACGCAAACCCCTGTCTGATAGTGAAATTATAAAGAAAAGTCTTTTATTCTCGGGTTTTGATTATTACATTTTAAATATAGACATAATTTTAAACAATGAACTGCAACAATAATTTCCTAATTTAAAAATACCACTGGCCACATATTATGTTTTATCTGTTGAACATTTTACCACTTCCTCGTCACATAGTAATACATAGTTGTGTACATAACAGCACAGATGATACAAGGTGTCTGTTATCTTATCTATTGTTTTCACTTTTAATTTATTAGCATTGTATTGTTTTATTGAAAGTGCCAATATACACAAACATTGACTTTTTTAAAATACTCACTACACTTAGAATATAGCTGTTGTAGTCCAATATTATTGACATTGAAATGGTTACATACAAAAATTTTAAATGTTTACTTCATATTTTCTAAGTAGGAAACCTTTTATTTATGTATTAACATCAAATTTGATACCAGTCTGTTACAGAATCACAATCTCAAATGCATGTAAACTTAGACTGCACCTCGCATACCATCAGGCGAGTTCGCAGTGAAACGCAAGCCCATTGCACAATAAAAAAATATTTAATGCAAATAGTGCCATAATATTTGCAACGTTAAGTTATTCAAATATGAGTGTGATATGGACAATTATTGGACGTGAAAAACCATTTAATTATTTTTGAAAATTAATATGAGTCGGTCGAAATCCTACTAGAACAACAACAACAACATACCATCACGCCAGCTTCCTAACGGGGTAGGCAAAAAGCACCGAGTGCCAAATATCTCTGAGCTTGCAAACCTGACGTGCTTCGTCTACGTAGGTTTCTTAGAAATTACAGGACTCTGTACATTTTTATATTTCAAAGACTAACTATTAAACGGTCAGATTGATAACATCTAACAATCTATATCTATACTAATATTATAAAGAGGAAAGATTTGTGTGTGTGTGTGTATGTATCGAATAGGCTCAAAAACTACTGGACCGAT